>WEDG01001745.1:147500-173545 GCA_017591395.1 Schistocephalus solidus
ACTGGGCGTTATGATTGTACGGTAGAGTTCTGACAATGTCTACTGTGTGCTCCACAGCATGGCAGTGCAGGGACGGTGACTTGCGCTGGATTTCAGTGAGAGCAGGCTTTCACTGCATCTACTTCAATATCTGTTCAACTCGCCAACCTAGGCTCGGTGTCCAGACGGAACCAAGAAGACCGGGGATGCGAGCGGGCGCAGGCTCACTCTCTGCGGAGTACCCCAAAGGGGGCGACTCGAATCCCAGTTGAGTTGGAGTGCTATAAAGGCCACATTAAGAAGGAGCGATTGCAATCGGACTCTCGGTCCGGAGACCGAGTTATCCCATCAGCTGTCAGTCTTCCAAACCCACGGCTTTTAGCGCATCGTGATAGCTCCAAGCACGTTAGATTGTTTATAGTGAGGAATATGCGCCGAGACCGTGGACCTCACTCCCTCCCCCACCCCTAAGATCAGATCACCGTCCGAGCCGGCCAGTTGCCTGAGGCGGGAGTGGGCACAGTAGCCGACAGGGCTGGCCAACTCGTGATTGTATTGCTCTAAGCACAAGCACAGCTTAGAGTCCTATAGAGGGGTCTAAGGGGCCTAAGGGGTCAATGAGAGCGCGGCAGTGGCGAAGCAAGTGCATAACTGTGGCCCTCCTCCCAACCAGTTAACTCCGCTTCCCGCCAGTCGGAGAAATTCCTCTGTTCACAAACTTAAACAGCAGAAAAGCCTGAAGAGCAAAACAGAAACTTACGGTCGGAGGGCAGCTTGACGCCGCGACTGCAGGAACATTTTGGCCTTTTCACTTGAGGACATTTTCCGAACCCGCCGCTTCTTGCGCTGCATTTGAACGAGGCTGATTGCCTGTTGTACCTCGACTGGCCGAAATAGGGCGATAAGAACCTGTGATAACGACATGTAAATAGACGTATTCAGGTAAGGGTTGAAGGTTGGCGGTAGAAGGGAATTACTTTAGCCAAAGTTTATGGGGTCAGTGGAGAGTAGTGGGCTTCAGACAGTGGTACCCAGCTGAAAAAGGTGTCCATTTGCCCCCGGAGACTTTAAAGCGCATAGCTCTTACCTGTGACTTGTAGACAACACCAGACGTGAGAAGGTAGCATCTCTCACAAGCGCGAAAAGTCATGCTCAAAGTAAGGCTTGACTAAGAGAAGAGATTCTGGTCATGCCGTGGTGCGTGTGGACATTATTCACTATATCTTTTATCCTTTGTAGTTAGCTTGACGCAGTCTCATTACCAAATTTCATTGTGATTCGTCTGCTCCCCAACACACATCGAGTAGTCAGTGTCAAAACAGGATATTAATAATAATAATAATAATAATAATAATAATAATAATAATAATGCACTGGGCAGCGCCGAACAAAATAAAGCCACTCTGACGCAAAATGCTCCACAAAACATCCTTTCAGAAAGTTTAACGTTACATATTCCCAGCGATGAAAAAACTAAATATTAAAAGGTCGAAAAAATGCCGCAAGTGTAAAGCGTGAAGGTTTACTATGGTTAGGCGAGAACTGCCGCAGTGCAAAGCTATAATGACTGTCCATACCAAGGTTCGACAAAAGGGTAAATTGGAAGGGCGAGACGAGCTTTCACAAACCTATACCCCTCAAGGCCTCCGTGGAACCAAAACTTAAAGCGCCTGAAATAGATGTCAAAAAAGGGAAGCAGAGAATGGATAGTTAAAACAAAATGCACGTATAAGATAGAAATGAGCAGAAGCGGCGATCACAGGGCGAGGATCAGGTAACACGCCTGAGACACTTAACGGCTACGCCGCCTATACTGGAGCATCGCTTCTCCCAGTGCCATTCAGCCAAGGTAATCAGAGTTGAAACAGTGTTTGTCGCGATAGCGACTGCTCTCACTTCATCTAATATAACGATTCATTTGCAGCCAGCATCGGTTAGACGACCAGAGAATTCAAAATGTTGACCTTACTAAGTTTAATTGATCACAGTGTACAGATGAAGGGAACAGACGTGATCACAGACCATAAATGCCGGCTTACCTCTCTGCGGCCACAATGAAAACAGTTCATTCTTTGTGCATGCATGACCGTCTCAGCCCAAGTAGTGTTTAAAGACCCAGATTGTTAAGTATATACCTTACGCATTTCGAAATGGACTGGCTCGCGGACAATAAGATTTCACCCGAAGGACAGCACACCCACGACAGATGAGCGATGGAAATATACAGAGCAGAAAGGAAGGATTAAGACATGTTTCTGGCTTCACCTTCTTTGGTAATCTGTCAGCCGTTAACAAAAGTCGTGCCGACCACGATCTTCGCAGTCCAGTAATCTGTATTTTGGGACGATTAAATCCCAAGGTCACGACGCCGGGCGTTCAGTTAATCACCAAATCAATAGAACTACATCGTTTGCACATAAAAAATGTTCGTTTTCCCGTTAATGTAGCGTCCGTAGTGCTCACACAAAATACAGTTCATGCACACTAGCCGAGAAATCTGAGCCAACTCACGAAACTCCCTACTACCACTTAAACCGGGACGCCGTCCAAAAATAACTTTACGCTAAACCCAGCACACCTACAAAACATGGATCTAGTTTGAAACTAACCGCAAAAACAAGGTAACCATTTCAAAAAATCATGTTTAAAGCTGTTATACTTGCTTCAGGGGCAGAAATGGACAAGAGGTGTGGACATTTTCCGGCATTAGGCTGCTGAGAAGCCCAATCCTCTGTTGGTTTACTCCAATGCTCAGCTACCCCCAGGCTTCAGCAGAGACAATAATTTGACTAATCTGAGACAGGAGTAAATATTCTGTGTTCCATCTAAAAATAATCGACAACAATTTGACCCTTATTCGTTGACAGATGCTCACCGATCGCTAACGGAACTTATTCGTCACGTTCTGCCTTGGGGGCTCACTCTCGAGTGCTACCAGCAGCCGCACACCGGCTAGTATTGTAGGCACTGTTTACCTGCCTACTTCGTCAGTTAGCAACCCTCCAAGCTGCGATACTTAACGCTTCGCAATAGCTTAAAGCGCAGCAGATTTATGACGGGGGAATGCTTTACGTGCTATATGGTTGTTACCCCCGAGATGCACCTCACTCTCCCTCTTACCCTTTGTCCACGCGCCAGTCAACTGTCTTAATCGGTCAAACAGCGGGTGATAAGATTTCACGCAGTGGCTGATGCGGCGTGAAGGTCACGCCTCAGGCTTTTAGTACGGCAGAAGTTATGGCAACGCGCGAACCCTGCGCAGCCGGATAAAAGCGTACCTTGAGCCAGTCTGGTCCCCGTTGCGGTCTAACGCATCCAGGACGTCAGTAAAGATATTCATACCTTCGCTTTGGAAGTCCTACGAAGTCGAAGACTGGTCAGAGCAAACGTCCACCCAGTAACCAATGCATGGCCGTTAAGGGAGGTTACGGAGGATAGGGAGCGTGGGTGTGCAGACAAACAGAGACGCTGAGAGCAGGGAACTTTGGAACATTAAGCACACCTGGCTGTCTGAACGCCAAGGACTTCCCAAAGGCGGTCCCAGCAGCGGGAATTGGCAGAACCGAAGATATGGCACCCCGAGCAAGGTTATAAACAGACCGTAGAGTAAAAGTACAGTCATGCGTGCGCCATCGTGCCCACAGAAAGCAATTAATGCAACCGTCCGTGTGAATTAAAGCGAATAGTCGAATGACACCATGGGCAATGCCATTCTCATAAACACGACATGCGGACATGGCACCGGCGTTTAGAAAACAGCCAACGGCGTTGGGTGTTGCGTGAATAATGGAAGAAAGAAGGTCAACTTATCTAGTGAAGAGGGCTCAAAGTGGAATGCCTAAGTGTATTCATCTAATTTTTAATTTAAAACGATATTCAATCAGTCTGCAGAAAGAGCATTCAGCTGGAGTAGTTGTTACGAGAGAAAGAAGCAGATACTCCCGATGAGTAGGAAATACACATATAAGTTCGTAGTTCCCCTTCTGTTCTGACCTCCATCACAATTTGGCAAAGGGAAGGTCTACATACCGCACAGTTGTGACTGTAAAAGACGCAGACGCCGTGTCCAAAAGAACGAAACATTTGTTTCGCAGGGCAATCGCATCGTGTGCAAAGATAGCGCACTGAACCACCATCAATGGCGCAATTAAGTTCACACAACACGCAGTCAGATTGTCGTCCAACCCTTTTCGACGCAGCTATTACCACCAAAGGCCTTCTAACGAGCATTAATGGCTGTTAAAGCTGACACAGAGTAAGAGGCAGATAAAATGCAATCTAACAAATAATTCTTTCCAAGTTTAGCTGTAAAAACAGCAAGGTGCATCCAGCTAACTCGGAGTACGCATTAGTGACTTGCATGCGAATGGGTTTATGGTCAAACAAATACGCGCTGCCCACACCGATAAGACCAGTTGAGGACACTTCCTGCCATGACTGTTAGCGCGTCGTAAAAGTTGAAAACCACTGGTTCCGAGTTGGAATAATCTCACTTCCGTCCCCTTCTCTCTATAAGACAGAAGAGAGTCAGTTGGGAGATGAGGTCGGAAGCAGTGGCGGACATAAAATGAGGCTTCACTGCATGGGGCCTGACACCTGCAGGCATGCCTGATACAATGCGTTTACGTCATTACCGACATCAGTGAACTTCATCGCGCAGTAGTATGTTGCTAAAAAGTGCTGTTTGCGTCACTGTTCGAAAAAGAGGCCACATCGGCTCATGGCGTGCTTTGGTTGGGCTGCGATGAGTCCGCACGAATCGGTACTTATATGCAAGCAGAAAGTGTTCGGCAGCAGCTCCCGCTACGTCAGCCACCCATAACTAATCAGCTAAGAAGCTTGGACAGATTGCGGCTGCATGACAGAGGGCACTGAGGCAGCAGAACTGATGCTGAGGTGGCCTTTTTCATGGCAATTCAGCACATATTTCACTCAGAAGATGCGATCACTCGAACAGGACGTTCAGTGGCCTGACGTTTCGGATCCCAATTCGAAGACATCGTCAGAGACATTCGTAGAAAACCGTAATAGAGGCACAAGGAGCGCAGTTGCTAGGTCATCACATGCCTACAATAATTAGCGGCACTGGCGTTCATAATTGGGGGGCGTAGTTGACATGATGACGATTTGGCAAGTTGTCAACTAATGGCATAATTAACTTCTCCACTTGAATGAAAGTCAAACGGCAATATCTCCTTAATATGGCCTTAATGAAATTTTCTTCTCTTTTCTTGAAGTCCGTCGTGTGTGAAGTTAGAACTAGCACATAGCTTGAACATCGCCAGGCACTGCGCTCGCGTCTACCTCTAGCCGACATGACCGCTTCGCTACCGGAACACGGTCAGTCTTGGACGTGGTAGATGTAAAAGTAATGCGTAAATCACAGCCGCAGATGCTACGGAAAGTGGTCTTCTCCTCGACTTTGGACGTCGAACCCTGTACGTGAGCTTGTAAATTACCGACACGCACGGGTCGGGTCTGGTTTATTTCAGTGAGATTTCAAGCAGGCTGTAATGCATACTTCATTATAACAAGGCTTCCTTCGCACAGGATTCCCCCCACACACACATACACGCCCAAAGAGAGTTCAAAGGCCTACGCAGTAAACGGCGATTAGTGGATTGGGGAGCTGCAAAAATGTACACAGGTCTCACGGCAGACAAAACTTACGGAAAGCTGAAAGAAGGCGGCTCCCAGAAGTATCAGTAGTCCTCGCCAGGTGAATCGTTCTATGATTGGCTGTAAAACCGCGGCCATTAAGCAGGTGCCAATTCCACTGCCACAAATGGACAAACCCACAGCCATCGCACGGTGGGATTCGAACCACTGTGCAACAACCGTCAGGGCCGGAAAGTACACCAGTCCGCATCCCAGACCTAAAGTTAAAGAGAGAAGAGATGGGTGGTAAAAAGTATGCATACAACATAAGGGGATTACGGCTCTGGAATCCAGGGGAGTCGAGTTCGACTACTTCTTGTCTGATTAATTAATCGTAGTGACTTTGTTCAGGTGTGGGTGAAGTTAGTTAGTGGGCAAACATCGTGGGACTATTGTGAATTTCACCATGAATGAAGCCTTCTCCGCAGTAGATACTTGTGCACAATGTTATTTCTACCGGATGTGGTCACCGAAGGCTAGGCTAATGCCAACGCGAATAATACCATTTCGCCCTTTGAGGGATTAAACGAGCAGTCGTAAGGCAAGCTGAGGCAGATTTATTTAAACTTTCGAAAATTCATAAAATTTGTGGGTAAAAGTCTGTCCATAGGAGAGATATTGCATAGAACTCGATCTAACAAAGACTTAATGAGAGTTCTAATGCGGAAAATTCATATTTATTTTAAAGGTTTATAGACGTACTTGAAGAAGTGGAACCCTTAAACATACTATAGATTCAGTGAACAAGCAGTAACAAGAGGCCTTGATCAAAATTCAACGACACTTGGAGTACTGACCAAACGGGAGAGAACAGCATACAGAAGGTGCCGTATCGCATTAAATGTTAACCGAAATGTTTAAATTCGTTTTCAATTAGGAAGGATTGCTTAAGTGAAGAAAATCCTTCGGAACAAACCTTTTCAGTCTAGGCCCGCATTTTGATATAAATATTTGAGCTAGAAACCATCAGCTACTATGGAATAACCGAATAATATTCCCAAGCTGCCAACAGGCTGTCAGTAGCGTACCAATCCGTAATTATTTACTACGCCAGCAGCTAGTAGGGTAAATAATGAAGTGCTAGATACGATGCTTTCGATTGGACAATTTTCAGTTTCAAAAATCACCTAGTTACAGAGTATTTAGACCGAGGGTTCTCCTCTTTTTAAGCATTTCACTTGAAGGAAATGTAACGTAGTACCAGTTTTGTATATATATATGCGACCGCTATGCAACCGCCAGCGAGGGCTCTAGTCTGAGCTCCAGGGCACAACGGAACATACATGTTCCTTAAGCAGATCGGTGAGACCCCACACAATCATCATATTTCCGATCAGAACCGACAAAACAACGAGCCCGTGGCTCAATGGTAGAGCGTTCGACTAAATACCAAAGGTCGCGGGTTCGAATCCCAGGTGTGCCACACTTGGGATTGGGTATGACTGGCTGATGACGGCTAATAAGCCAGAAATGGCCATTCCGGTCTCCCTTGTCTTTGTCGGTTCCATTCCATCATATGCTACACGTCGCTATGCGACGGCCTGCGAGGGCTCTAGTCTGAGCTCCAGGGCACAACGGAACATGCATGTTCCTTAAGCAGATCGGTGAGCCCCACACTATCATCATATTCCCGATCACAACCGACAAAACAACGAGCCCGTGGCTCAAATGGTAGAGCGTTCGACTCAAATACCAAAGGTCGCGGGTTCGAATCCCAGGTGTGCCACACTTGGGATTGGGTATGACTGGCTGATGACGGCTAATAAGCCAGAAATGGCCATTCCGGTCTCCCTTGTCTTTGTCGGTTCCATTCCATCATATGCTACACGTCGCTATGCGACGGCCTGCGAGGGCTCTAGTCTGAGCTCCAGGGCACAACGGAACATGCATGTTCCTTAAGCAGATCAGTGAGCCCCACACTAGCTCAGACTAGAGCCCTCGCAGACCGTCGCATAGCGACGTGTAGCAATGGTGGTAGAGCGTTCGACTAAATACCAAAGGTCGCGGGTTCGAATCCCAGGTGTGCCACACTTGGGATTGGGTATGATCAGCTGATGACGACAAATAAGCCAGAAATGGCCATTCCGGTCTCCCTTGTCTTTGTCGGCTCCATTCCATCATATGCTACACGTCGCTATGCGACGGCCTGCGAGGGCTCTAGTCTGAGCTCCAGGGCACAACGGAACATGCATGTTCCTTAAGCAGATCGGCCACAACGGTCACTTCAGCTACTCAGTTCCTGGAAAGGCTCAGGGGGATGCGACTCACCGCAGACGAGGTCATGGTGTCATTTGATGTCACCTCTCTCTTCACTTCAATCCCGCAGGACTTAGCAGTCAAAACGGTAAGCGAATTGCTTGAGAAGCAGTACGATGATGCAGGTGAGTCGGTGAAGCGGGGACATCTTGTCCAACTCTTAAAATTCTGTCTTAAGACGTACTTCACCTTCGAGGGGACCATGTACGAGCAGATCAGAGGGACGCCAATGGGATCGCCGCTCTCGGGCTTCATCGCTGAGGCAGTTCTCCAAAAGCTTGAGACTCTGGTTTTCGAAAACTACAGGCCGACGTTTTGGACTCGATACGTCGACGATACCTTCGTCATCATCAAGCGGGAAATGATCGAAGAATTCCATAGCGTCCTGAATTCCGTCTTCCCGGACATCCAATTCACAATGGAGGCCGAAATGAACAACCAACTGCCATTCCTGGATGTTCTTGTCCATCGAAAATCCAACGGGCACATAAAAACTACGGTTTTTAGGAAGGCGACCAACACACGCCAAATTCTAAGTTACCACAGTAAGCACCCGTTGTGCCACAAACGCAGCTGTGTGCGAACTCTCTACAGAAGGGCAGAAACACATTGCAGCGAGTCGGACGACAAAAGGGCAGAACTCCGCTACCTCCAGCGCCTTTTCATGGCCAACGGATACCCTCGTAACTTCATCGAGCGCAGCAGGCTGGCCAAACCAAGACAAAATCTGGTAACAGAACAGCCAAAAGTCTGGCGTGCACTGCCATACATTGACGGCGTCTCTGAGGCAGTTTCCCGCCTCCTCAGACCGCTGGGGATCGGAATCGCCCACCGACCGGATTCAACCATTCGGAATCTAGTTATGAGACCGAAAGCCCCCCTTCCACGAGGCGAGACTTCAAACATCATCTACAGGATCCAATGTGACTCCTGTGAAGTTAACTACGTCGGAGAGACAGGGAAGCGGTTGCAGACCCGTGTTAACGAACACGTGCGGGCAGTGAGGAGAATGGACCCATTGTCCCTGGTGGCAGAACACTGTGCAAACTCTGGGCACACGTTCGCCTTCCAAAACGCCGAAATCCTGGGTCGAGGAAATGACCGCGTGACCAGGGAAGCAATTTAAGCCTGGCACACGGAGCCTACGTCGATCAACCGTTGTGTCGCCCTTCCGGCAGCCTACCAGGCCCTCCGGGCGCAGCTCATCGAACGTAAGAGCAAACACGGAATTAGGCCAAACGTGAATTCCACCGCGGGAGAACCTAGGACGGATATGCACCTAACCACGCCACAATTCGGGGCCGACGAAGGCGCAGTCATGATCACCGCCGCATCAATTGCTACCCCGACAGACGAGGAGACATGCACTCAGGACACAAACAACGCAGGGCGCCAATTAAGGTCAATGCGGACCCAGATAATGGCCGCCCCCCTCAACGAGAGACATGTTAACTGACAGAAATGTCCTCCTCCCCCTTCTTCACCCCCGGTGGCTACAGAGATGATTCCTGCGTGTATGCCGGCAATTAAGGACTCCCCACCCCGTCCTCCTATAGTGCACACTGTTAAGGTGAACCCGTACAAACAACCCTGTCACAAACTGGCTATCCCCCCCCTATAAATACTGTGAGACGCGGTACGATACTCACCTCCGACGATGGAAGCTTGTATGCTTTTGAAACGTCAGGACAATACACCTTTAGTCCCTGAGATCGCCTTTTCTTCTCATATATATATATATTAATTGGAAAATAGGCATCCCAAGAGGAATAATTTAAAGAACAACAACAATCTCAGAGAAAAATTGTAAAGGTACCAACCAATCCGGATGAGGTATTAGCCCACAGTGACAGTTATTGGCAAAAATGAATAAGAAATATGGATTTTTTCCGGCATACTTTAATTTGTAACTGCTTTGCACATTTTCTGCACGTCCGACGATGACCTTGGTATTTAGGGTTGAAACTTTACATAATAAAGTGTGTTGACATTTCCCAAAGAACTTCTATTCTTCGAAATATATATGCATATGAGCGTTTGAGTGTCGTAATCGATCGGTGAGCGCTAATCCATCACGCAGTCGTGCCTAAGGTGATGAACCACCTAGGGTTGGTTATGGCTTGCTGATGACGACTAATGAGCCAGAAATTGTCATTCCAGTCCTCCTTCTCCTTGTCCTCCTTGTCGTTATTTGAGAAGAGACTTTTATTGTGATCAACCTTTGAACTTCTTCTCAACCGGTCTACACGAACATCAATAAGGATTAGAAGACAAATCCATCCATCCCAGGTGACCATACACACTGGACACTGGGCATAAATGCACATCGAATTCCTGGAAGCAATGCACTTAGATGTGACATGCATCAATCGGCATATCAATTTCGATGCCACATACAAAATCATCAAGGAAAATTCAAATGCACACAACTAATCGCGATGTGATTACCAAAATGCAGCTAACGCGTATTGTCGCAGATTTCTTCAAACCGTAGAATTCTTTGTTAGACACTGCATTGCTTTTTATTTTCGAAAAAATGTCCAGTGACAAAAAGACCAGCACCAACTGTTTTAATACGAAACAGTGTAGTCTATAAAAGCTACAATGTGAAAGACTGCGAATGGTTTTGCCGATGGGAAGAAGTGTGATTCTTCCGTTTTCTGACTGCGTGTTTGGTTGCAAAAAATGATGCCTACCACGCACGTTTCCCAACTAAACACTTACGAAATGCACAAAAGAGCAGTAAATTTGAAATTAATTGTAGGCTTTTTAAGAAGAACGGACCTACGACTACCGTGATAATCGCATGGACGGTTGAAAAACCCCAAATTAAGATATTTTAAAGATACGTAGAAATGCTTCATGCCTCCCCACCACCCCACCAAATACTTACTTCGAAGGACACATTCCTCCGCAAAGTTTGATTTAGTCAACCATAGTCGGACATGTATGGAAATGCACAATAGGAGGAGATGGTTGGTATCTTTCAGAGGCCTCATAATGAGTACCTGAAAAGGTGTATTTATCTACAGTAGAGGCAGACTTTCCTACAAAATCCTTCTTCTTGGCACCTTCTCAGAAAACTAATTGGCCACATATTGACCACGAGAGCATAAGAAAGCAGACACCGCCTCAACCTGAGGTTTCTTCTGATCGAGGTCAACATCGGGAGGATGGGGGAGGGATTTCTTCACCAAAAACCCACAGGCCAACCTGCGCGTAAATCCAAATTGTATACCACTTAAGGGTCCTGGCCAGTGACCTTGGACATCCAAAAGGGCAATAAATCTGATGGCAAGTTTTTGATCCCAAAAAGAAGCACGAGGGACAGCTGTGACGAAGGCAGGCAAGTTGCGGTGTGGTGACCTGAGCGCATCGTCGCAGCCAATCACAGTGTACGTGTGGCCGTTAAGGTCAATGTCTTGGAATCTTCACGGTGTGCCAAAAAACAGTCGATGGAGATGATAAAAGAAACCTTGCTAATCAGGAGATGCAAGAACTCACGACGTGAGTGGAGGGAAATGCGATTTCTCGGGAGTCAGGAACAAGTCCTGATGTCGGGACGTCACTCGCAGCAATCATGCGATGAGGCATAGCTTGCCTAACTGGCTACCCTGTGTTCTTCCGCATTAGTAGAATACAAGCATTTTGCAGTTGCAAACACTGGAATGAAAACTAAATTCCGCCAAATTCTGTGTGGTAAGATAACGGCTGACCAAGCTTTACAAATTCGTCTTCGAAAGTTACTGCTTCAGCGTTCGATCAATTGTGTTGGCCTTCCGGCAAGAATGTTGCTACTGCCAGCTGCTACGGCTATTTACACTCTGGCCAATCAACACTTGTTCCTTTGCTGTTGTCAGCCCTAACGATAGACTCCTACGGGATTTGGAAATCGCGCGAAAATAAACGACTGTTCCCGGTGCCTGAACGGTCTCCTCCTTCCTTACTCGAACATTCTCCTCCATCCATGAGTAGCCAGATTCGTCAGGACAACACCAAAGAGTGTTGCAAAGATGCAATCAGGTAGAAGTGCCGTTTTTCGTTCGTCCTGACAGCGCGTAATGCCAAACGAGGGCTGCATTAACTGCAAGGGCTTCTGCCGTCCTAAAGCATGTCCCTACAAGTCTCTGATCCACGAGGTCAGTGCACACATGAGGCCGTTACCTGCGAACTCCTGCCTCTTAGACCACTCGGCAACTTCTCACCCAGTAGACAGGTTGTCAACACTGGTCAAATGGACTACCACATCAATTCAAACTAGGTCGGCAGGAGATGGTTGCAGTTTTTACCATCAAGTCCCTGCAAACAGACAGTTTCCAAAGCCTTCCGTATGAGGGGCATGTGATAACTTCGAGTGTGACGATAATTAAGCATTAAGGAGATGCCGTTTTACGGCCATATTGCGCAGATCAGATGCCAGAGCTTCCGTTCAGCTGCATGGCAAAAAATTCTGATACAACCAGCAGGAGATAGAGAGGGAATCCTTTTTGTCGATTAAATCACGTTGTGACTGATCGGATTGATCAAGAGGTCTCCTTTGTTTTTGGGATACGACGCTCTACAGCGTTTGGTTCGCAGTTGAAGGCAAAACAATCGAAGGCCACTGCTTGGATTGGTACAAAAGAAATGGGAGTGAAGGTGAATTTTATGGCCACCTAATCAGGGAATGGGAATAGGAACCGCCATTAATGCATGTGGCTTTGCGCCGAATCCCGGGGAATGAAGGTTTAAGATTAACTAGCATTCGATGATAAATGCTCACCGATCGCTAACGGAACTCACTAATTCCGCTCTGCCTTGAGGCTCACTCTCGAGCCCCACCAGCAGCCACAGAGCGGCAAGTGGTAGAATAGGCAGATGAATACGGCCGGCAAAGAGCAGAGAGGCTTGAATGGCCATTTCTGGCTTATTAGCCATCATCAGCCAGTCGTACCCAAACCCAGGTGGTGCACCACCCGAGGATCGAGTGAGCGTTCATCAACGGATGAAAGCCATTATTCCCGATCTAAATCGGCAAGACAACGAGCCCATAGGTCAATGGTCACTAAATGCAGAATGTCAGCGATGCATTTTCAACAGAATAACCCTTTGCTGTTGACTAAGTTACCCTGCACCATGTGGAGTGCGCATACGGTACGGCAGAATAGGCTGGTTTCTGCCCAGCTGGAGCCCTCACAACGGATGTCGTTTCAACCTAAGGCCTACTGCGAGAGGGCCATAAATTCTTACAGCACCTTCTAAGCTCTGGCTTCGATGGCCACCGGAAGAAGGCATATAGCAACTAAGAGCTAAGTGAATGCGCAGCACGTACAGATTACAGCAAGATCGGCAAGATGAATAGGTGGTCTATACTACTGGTGGTTGGAAGCGTTTAGAAGAAGCGTAAATTCGTGAAGAAGAGTCACCGGGCGACGGTCAGGACTATTGAAGTGAGTAACTGCCCTTCAGCACATTAGAACAATGGTTTAACAATGAAGACAACCACGAGAAACCAAATGCAAGAACAAAGAGTTAACTGGTTCTACCTGTTTCCACAGAAACTCATATGAAGTTGTGGAATGAACAAAAGGAAACAACAGTACATACCACCACAGACACCGAATACGATGGAAAACTCCCAAAAGTCTCGAAGGAAAGCACTTCCGAGGAGAGCGAATCCGGTTAGGTATGCGCTTACCATTGCTACGGGTCGGTAATCAAAGCAGTTGACTAAGTGGTTGGCGATGGGACCTAGAAGTATAAATAGCATTAGTGGTGGTAGATGAGAAACTGCAGGTAGAGGTTTGCTCGAGAGCATGGCACTGCCTAAATAATAAACTTAAGTTTGTTACTCGAAAAGTCCACGAAAAATAGCAGAAAGGTTTGGTTATCCGCTCGCCACCACCAACAGTTCGACCGCTGTTACCGCGTATGTGCAAGAGCGGGGCGGGCACAGGGACGGTGAATTGCGAGTAAATTCGTTTAAAGTGATAGCAGACTTGCGCAGCAGCTACCGAATTCTTCCTCCTCCCTCGCCCACATGGGCTCGGTGTCAACAGAGAGTCAAGAAAGGAAGAGGTAGGGTCCGGCGGAGGTAGTTGACGCGACGTGAGCCTGCATCAAGGTGTGCCGCCACACCCTCTACCGTTAGTGGCATTTGTTATGGGTGCACATCCTCAATAACACCTGTAGTGTCCTGATCTGGCCCAGGACATCTACCGGGTGGCCGCCGCCACCACCACCGATCAGACAAATCCAATAACTACAAAAATCGCAAGGGTTTGTGGCGTTAAGAACAGTAACAGTTGTCAGGGCATTCTTATAGGGCTCAAACGCTGCCGTCTAGCACGATTGCAGAGTCAGTATATCGAAAAAATTAACGGAGGTGACGGCTATACAATTCAGGCGATACACCCAATAATTGAACCAAACCACTGATCGTAGGGTCACGGTTAAAGCGAATTTTTGTAAGAGGAGAAAACTCCTGTCCGCGCACTACGTTAGAACTTGCCGGTGGCAATTTTAACCTAGGAAATAAATTTACGGTTAAAAACGATCTGCATGCTCACCATCGTCATCATCATCATCGTCATCTTCCCCATAATCATCGCACCATCACCGATAAAATCATTTTCATCTCCATGACCAGTAGGGCATTTTGGCAGATTTCAATAATATATTTGACCCACTTGCTGAAACCTCGGCGGCATCAGTGGGATTCGAACCCACGCCAGCAAGGGGAAAGCTTTAGTACAGCTAAAGGTCTAGCCAAATGAGCTACGAGGTCCCACCGGTAGCCATGAGTTTAATCACACTTGGGTCAAGTTACCCACCCAGCCTACTGCAACCTATGGAATCCATAAATTCTGATACAGTAAGCTGACTGCCCAAGCAGGATTTCTTAAGCAATTTAGAATCCACTAGGCACGATTAATTTTAGGGGATTTTGGTATCTTTGAAAATCCAGGTTGGTATCCTGCTGTCATTTAACCTCGTCTACACATGAGGAATAAAGTGGTTGAGTGCAGAGCAGAAGTCAGCTTTTAAGTCATTTTTGAAGTTACCAAGGTCAAATTAATTCAAAAATCCTAAACTTAGAATTTTACGTAATAGTATTTGTTGCTCTGGTTCATACCAGGCGCACATTCTTAAGCAAACACCTATACCTAACGAAAACAGTCTGGTAGGCATTTAAAAATTCCGCCCCCGTTGTCTCCCATCCATCATCCAGTGGATGTTGTTCTAATTTAACGCATGACTCAAGCCCTTCGTCAAATGAAACGTAGCTTTCTTCGTTATTCCCTCGTACATCTGAATAACAGAGCCTA
Organism: Schistocephalus solidus; assembly: GCA_017591395.1. Classification (NCBI taxonomy): domain Eukaryota; kingdom Metazoa; phylum Platyhelminthes; class Cestoda; order Diphyllobothriidea; family Diphyllobothriidae; genus Schistocephalus; species Schistocephalus solidus. Next base: position 162,701 of record WEDG01001745.1, read on the forward strand.
GTGACAACGCAATGTGTTCACCAACCCCCGCCAAAAATTAAAAATTAACGCATGCACACTTTTTCGGACCATAGTATTAATGTTTTGAGTGAAGATTAATACTCTTTTCGCAGTAATATACGCCACAGCTGAGCCGACCCACGGCAAACAAAAGACGATTGCACGGGGAGCGGTGCCATCAAAAATTTTAAAACAAATTTAGCTTCAACCGGCTATTATGTGCGTGGCGAGTGCACAATTTCACCCTTGACATGTCTTCCAGTGCGATGGATTTCACAAATCCCGCGCAAACCAACAAATAGAACCTTTCCATCGGATGGCCGGACTAACATACGTTAAGGCGCTTATAGTCCCTGCATGCCATCATTCCAACTTGATCTCATTTGTTTAATTTGTTCACAGTGTGCACGCACAGAGGTTCAGTCATATAAATTCGTGAGATTCCGAATCTCGAAAAATAACACATATTAATGTGCGAATTGTGTTTTCAGGTTCTTCAAGGTTGCAGTCCTCTCAACACAGAAGGACCGAAATGGTGAACATATCACCACGGGTGTGATCAATAGTAGCCTGCGCGCAATATTTATTTATGTGAATTTGAAGTTTTTCGGTCAAGGAGAGCTCGGCAATGAGAACAGGCTGGCTTTGCCTGAATAAACTTCCTGGGTAAAATTATTTAAATTTGCAAAGCTTTCCGTTCAGACAGTAACAAGGATGATGGCCTCTGTCGCTAAAAATACAAACTTGTCTTTCATCTGCTTTTTCGTTTGGGGAGAATTTTTAAAAAAATAGCGCGATGCCCCATAATTGCAATTTTTAACTTGACGTCATCTAACAGCTGGTGTGAGAGTAAGATTGGAGCTAACTTGAAACGAGGGCTGAAGAGAAACAAGGTTTTTTTCCGTAAATAGTAGGTTTGCCTGCCAGTGCTCCAAACTTGAAAGCCAGGGAGAAATGCAGGCTCTGAGAAATAATGAGTGTAAGTCTGCTGAAAAACGCTTTTAGGTAACCTATTCAGGGGTTTCAGCGTACGTGAAAGTGCCGATAGAATTTAACAAATCATGGAAAACGACTCAGTTGGATTTACTGAGAAGTTGTGCTAGTTTACACGAATGCACCCTGCCAAATTCATATATACGTGCTCTTGAATAGTTATCAGGTTTTTTCAATTGTTGGTCTCCAAGTCGCCCATTTTTGCCCAACTTAGATTATTTGAATCACGATACTAAACTTAAGGTGGAAAGTGTGAAGCTCCCTCAGAGAGGTTGCAAAGAGCAGCCATAGCATATAAGGAAACTTTGACAAAAGAAAATAACTACTTCAATTTTGCATTTGTAGAGTGCTGTGAATGCTGCGTAGATTTTAATCTGATGTCGTCTCATTATTTGGTTTTCTCAATACGTTATCTTTGCAGTGCACTGCATCACAAGGGCCCAGTCTCCGATCGATATGGTGCGTGTAATTTGATTATATCCTTTTAAATTAATTTAGGGTAAGGGGATGAAAATACCTGTGGAATTAACGCAAACGCTTGAGTTATGCGATTGTATCCTCATCTCATCCTCTTGACAGTCGCACAGTAGAATATTTCCTCACCGGGAGCCGTGAGTTTAATCGTACTTGAGTCCAACCAAGGCCAAGTTCATATATACATGCTCTTGAAGAGGGATCAGCTTTCTTCAATTGTTGGTCTCCACATCGCCCATTTTAGCCCAACTTAGATTATTTTGAAACACGATACTGAACTTAAGGTGGAAAGTTTGATGCTCCATCAGAGAGTTCGAAAAGAGCACTCATAGAATATGAGGAAACTTTGACAAAAGAAAATAACTACTTCAATTTTGCATTTTTAGAATGCCTGGAAAGCTGCGCAGGTTGTAACCTGGTGTCATCTCCTGACTGGGCTTTCTCAATAGCATCGTGATGCAATCCACTGCATCACAAGGACCCTGTCTCCCCTCGATTTGGTGCGTGTAATTTGATTATAATCTATTAAATTCAGGGTAAGTTGGTGAAAATACCTGTGGAATTAACGCAAACACTTGAGTTATGTGCTATTATCTTTATCTAATTATCTTGACATGCCCGCAGTAGCATATTTCGTATCCACAAAAATATCTTAACCGAACTCTCAACGTTATCTGTGAGGAGTAGACACGCCTATTCCTTTGCTCGAGCACCGAGCACCGATAACTTGTAGTTATTTTCACCAGCTTTGGACTTTGCTCAGGACAACACGTCGGCAGCGGGGTTTTGTACGTTCTCGAATGGTAATTTCACTTAGGTTTATTTGCCCATGCTCTCAGCATTTAAATCCAACGTCCCGAAGAGTCTATACCAAACTGTCTGAGGAAAAAAGGTCTGATATCAGGTCTAACAAGTCTACGTAAGGTGAGACCTGGCCCATAATTACAGCAGGAAGAGTCGGTCCGTCAGTCAAGCCAACAACAGGGGACGTAACTCATGAAGTGCGCTGATCGAAATGCAGATGACAGTAAGTTCGAATGTCGTAGTCCGACGATATCCACGGTAGGCTCCACCGAGTGGTGTCGCAGGGATGGTGACTTGAGCGTAAATTAGTTTTAAGTGATAGTAGACTCGCACTGCACCTATCACACTCTCTCTCTCTCTTCCCAGACCCGCCTATGTCCGGTGTGAATACATAGTCAAGACAACCGGACTCGGGGGTGGGCGCAGATGAATCATTTCCCACGGAGTGGGAGAGCGGTGTGCAGCATGAGCCCACACCTACGCGTGTTGGGCACACACCCCGCCCCCATGTTCGGCATTTGATGTGGGACCGCATCCCAGTTAATAATAACGCCTGCGCACCGTGATTTGGCTACCGTGTTGGTCCAGCGCATCTACCATGCGGCCCGTTTAGAGGGCACTCAAGGGCAACAACTTCGGGAAAATCCACAGCAGGGAGGACGCGCGGTGCGAAAGCCTACACCCTTATGGTCCAATGACAAGACAAAGCCCAAAGGATTAAAAAAAACCATTGATCTGATCACGAATACGCAACCGTCGTCAACCCAGCGATGTAATGAGAAGACAGGACCACTTTCTTCTACTTAATTTGTGTTGGCTGTTAAAATTGTTTTAGTTGCCACTTTATAATCCCATGTGAACTTGTTGGACGTGCGTGTAGTAACAAATTGCCAGAGCTAAAGCTGGGAATTTAAGGTAATTTTATGTTAAGTTGTCAACCTAAAGACTTCGCAGCAATCCATGTAATTTCTACGTGGCAAAATCGGTGCACTGTAAGGCCAAGGCTGAGACTCGAGGCATTCTACTTTCTCAGGAAGGTGCACCCCCCATTTGGTTTGTAGTAATATTTAAGGGAAAAACACAACCTCACATCTCCAGGTCGCATCCTGTTTCACTCGCTATTAGGAAGACTTGTCATGTCTAATCTTTAGGTTAGTGTATAAGATAACCAACATGAGCAACCATGACGTTCCTCAGTGCTATTCATTTTTCACCATCTGAGCTCTACGGTCTTGCAGCAAAGCAAAACACTGGCGAATAACCATTTCGTAGTATCACAGGGGTTGGTCGTGCGGCTACTTAGAGAATACGGATTGGAGTAACTACTTCAGATTCAGAAATAGTCGGTCTGCCATAAGCACCTGATCGAATTTCGGGTGGCCGACAGCGAGAGTGGGAAATGTACTTTCCCATTTGTGAAAAGGAGTGATCCAATCATCACTAAAATATATTTCTTCTCGGATGTAGAACACGGTATAAATCTCAACTTATATACTGCCGGTGACAACAAGTTGGATTTGGTGTCGATTATCATGTTCAACCTAAATTAAAAATGGTTAGTCTTAGCTGGGGTATGCAAGTCAGTTCCACACCACGATATTTACAATAATGCGTCAATGGATAAGGACAATTACGGTCATTCCAGTTTTAGCTGTCTGAGGACATGAGACACGTTTTGCTATGCTATCATCGTCCTGCTGGTTGCCCTTCGTAAATAAACCAAAGGCTATTTCTTTCCTGCTTGGCCGGACTAAATACACTGATGTCGGACAAAGAGTCGAAAGAATGACAAATGGGTAACGCGAAGCCGTATTTTCGGAGGGAGCTTATTGGAAGTACGTATGCGTACACCCTTGAAAACGTACAGGTTCCAGAAGGCATCAGGAATTTCTTTCACTTGTCCGAGGAGGCCAGCTGGCATAAATTGAATCACGTCCGTTAGCGGACGCCATGCGAAGCCCATTCTGTACATTTTTTAAATATAGACTTCATATCATATACGGTGGATTGACGCTGAGAATCAACAGTTCTTGGGTATAAATGACAAGACGCGATGGCAGGAAACATCTGTCAATTTCTCTGTTGCCTCGCATGCACTATACCTCCCCCTTGATGGCAGAATGGATTCAGCGCCACGAGGTACTTAAGGGTGTCACGGAGACTACATTATTTGCCGACATAGTGCCAAAAATGCGGTACAATCAGAGGTAGGTAATACTAGAACGGTTAGTAATTCAAGAATAAGAACGCGAAACGAATAAAAAGAGCCATCATAGCCATAACAATAAACACTGCATAGACGACGGAACAGCATTTGAATGGGGAACAGTAAAAATATCTGTTCCTATCTAGTCACCCAAGGACTGTGGCACAAGTCAGCGCAGAAACGTTTACAACAGGCACGAAGGCAAAATGCACACTACAGTTGCACGTGACGCCGTCATTGTGTTTCACGAAATTAGTCACAATATATATTACCTTAATGACGCTACGCATATCCGCCAACTCATTAACTAAAAGCAAACATTTCTTAGTGTCCAGTTTATCATCAGTCTTCGAGTGTGCCATCATCAAAACTATCTTTCATAAGATGCCTTCAAAGAGTCGAAATACCCCTCAAACAAACGAAGAGAGCCCTCTCACGGTTGATTTACAGAGTTTTGCCGGTTTCTCGTTGGACTTTCGTGTGGCAGCCAACAGTTTGGACCACTTGAACAGTGAAACTTTGCTTTTTGACAGTGTTTAAATCTCCACATTCAGCTTTCCCATAGCTGTTTTTTTTTACGAGGGAGAGATATTCTTGATAATTATGCTTCGGGGTCAGTGGTAGGCAAGAAATGGGCTGAATTATCTTCCCTTTTTAGATTCATTTAAGGTATGAAAAGCCTTTCTTCTGAAGGAGAGCTTATTTGCAAGCTATTTTATTAGGGAAAAACTTGACGTTTGCTCGCGTCCAGATAGTTCCCTAGGCTAATGAAAAGAAGAGATAAAGTTCCCAAAGTGCCTTCCGGAAATGAATAATCGGATTTTACGTCACCGTGAAGACCAGGTCAGAAATGGCATAAAAACGCAGTATGAGCAAGTATGTGGGGGGACCAAAGCGTCCCACTGGTAGACGAGAACACAATTTTATTCCCCCGCACGGTAAAAAAAAAACACAATTTGGCCGTTAAGACTATTTATCGAGAGCATTTACCTGTAAAGGAGAGAGGAAGAAGTATCTCGACGTTCGTCTGGAAAAGGTAAGACCAGGGAATAATTCTAAATAAAAAACTGACTTTTTGCTTTTTATTTTACTGAGACATTAATCGCTGACTATTTGAAGATTTATAGGCCTAAACCAAAACTTGATATGCCGATCTCTATCAGCTACAGCTAGATAACCGCGTAATATTCATTACACTGTCAGCAGGTAGCCAGTAGTATATTTAGGCGTTATAAGTGGAACTAAACTAACAACATAGGTACTAGCTAAACGTCCAGACACGTGCTTCGCCGGTATTCTGTCGCTGTTTAACACAGCTGCGAGGGGTCCGGCAAACCAATGGGTCACAGAGCGTTTCCTGCATGCTTTCTGGTAAATACTCCAGTTTTGAAATTGTAGCTTTTTATTTTCCTCAGAAAATAATAGCTAAATTGGAGTAAATCAGGCTATTTGAAGGTTTATAGGCGTCGACCTGAAGTTGACATGAATACCAGCAAACAAGACTAGAGCTAGTCTAGCAAACTGACTAGAGAACGCCACATATTGTCCAAGGAGCACGTCAATCACCAATATTTATTGGGGAACAACAGCACAACGAGATCTCGTTTACGAAAAGCCTAGGGAGAGACTTAGGCGTTCGTACGCAGAAAAAAAGTCGCAGGCGAATTAACTCCAGTGTATATATAAACCCTGTCCGAAGCTCACAAATTCACGCTCATGTAATTTTAGTTGCAGATGAAGACCGCCGACAAAGACAAGGGAGATTAGAACAAACGTTGAACCTCTGCTTAACAGGTGGCTGATTCGAGCCTCGGGTAATGCAACACTTGGGGGTGGTTATGACTGTCTGATGACGGCTAATGAGCCAAAAATGGTCATTCCAGTCTCCCTTGTCTTTGCTGGCAATATTCATATGCCTATTCTACTAGTAGCCGTTGTACAGCTGTTGGTGGGGCTCGAGAGTTAGCCTCGAGGCAGAGCGGAACGAGTGAGTTCCGTAAGCGTTGGTGATCGTTCGTAAAGGAATTCAAAGAACCATCAAAAATGTTGATGTATAACTGCCCGGATGAACATCCGATTCGAATAAACAGAAATTATGGCGATCGACAACCGACAGTGGTAACAAAAGACACCATAGATGCCCCAAAATTTTGCAGAAAACGCTCCTACTGAAAGCTCAAGAGATGTCGGCATAAAACGACGCCTACGACTGACATCTGCTTTTTAGACGGCAGTAACTATCCCCACGCCCCGGTCTCGGATTGATTTTTGTTCCGGTTAACAATTTCACCTTCAATCTCAGTTAACACCTATTGACTCTTACCAAGGCAGGGGAGGAACCTTAAAGGTAAGAAAAACTCGATTTCAGGCTTAAAGAATACAAAGACAAAACCATCATTAAAAATTTAAACGTTTCACCTCACAAGGGCAGTCAACAAAGTGCCAGAGTCGTGTAGTTGATGTTATTTTCCAATATCCGCCCCTCTTGATCAATATCCTTTTGTTATGTACTGTAACATGTAGTCTTGGTGAAGGGATTGCAATTTTTGGGTTTCGGAAAAAAAGACAATTTTTGCAGCAAGCCAATGATCATTTATAAATCGCACATGACCTCTTCGAAAGAACAATAGTTTTTTAACTGATGTTAAACATTAAAAGGCGCGGCTGCGTAACAGAAGTTTCCTCACAAATGTCATAGCACTTCAGAAGAGAGACTACTTACTGTAATTTACCCATGAAGACGAACATTTTCATTCCGCATCCGGTAAAGTCGTTAACAATGGAAGACCCACAACTTCTAGGGTAGACAATTAGTACTTCCGGGTAAAATCGACCCACTTTAATCGGTCATTTGACTATCCTACTCAAACAAAAGCAAACGAAATGGTCTCCCGACAATAGTACGCCCTATTTACGGTTCTGGCTATGAGCCCGCACCGGATTGTATTCTAGGAAGAGAATGACCGACTGTCCGAGATATTCATGGATAGGGTGGTTACACAACCAATACTGCAAACGACAAAGTCCCTTGGACAGTTAGTAGATCCAAAGATGTACCATACACCACAGATACGAGCTGAAAATCCAAACATGCGTGCTTCGCCGATACGCCGCTGCACAGCGCAGTCGTGAGGGGTCACCTCATCAGTGGGTGCCCCAGTATTCCTTGTGTGCTTTCTGGTATGTGAACTCTGCTGAGACAACTACAACTACGCCGGAGTGGCCGCATCATGAGGATGGACGACGGGTGACTACCCAAACGACTCTTCTAGGGAGAGGTCGCAAGGGGAGCAAGAACGACGCTACAGAGACACTGAACACCTCCTTGATGCAACTGCAGATCAACCAGGCAAACTGAGAGAGCCTCGCCCAGAATCGACCGGCTTGGAGGAGAACATCGCAGACAGGAGAAGCAGTCTATGAAGCCAATCGGATCTCAAAAAAGGAGGGCACGCAAGTCACAATCGCACCGGACCATCGCCGCGAATGCATAAGCAAACCCACCTTCCGCACGCGAATCAACATAATCTGACACCTTCAGGATGCAATGCAACAACAATCCGACAATATATAATTCTACGCCAGCGAACTTCTTTTCTGCCAACCCTGCTTCAGACCCCCCGATTAATGACAGCCCCCGTCACAGGGGTCCGAATTTCCGGGGTCACACGCCCTCCATCACCGGCACCGATCTCCCTCCTGCAACCGCAGGTCGATCACAGCAACGAGCACCACTGGCACCACTTCCCACACCCCACACCACCGAAGGGACCACATCCCACTATGCGCCACCTGATACCACCACCACTGCCCCGTTACCAGCTATAGGGACTTGGCCCTAACCTGTCCTTATTTCGATCACGCATTCACCTCAGGCATCGGCCTGGTCGGTCACTTACGAATCCCTAGCACAGACTGGCGAATCAGTGCCTGGAGCACAGCAGAGAGCGCTGCTCCCAATGTCCTCACGCATTCACGCATCGCATGGGTCTATTCGGTGACTTGCGCACCCATGACAGCGGAATTCACCGCAATGTCAACAGCGCCGATACCACACATACGACAGTTCGACCGTCGATTTCGACGAGGTCCACCGTATGCTCCACACCAGGTGGTGCAGGAACGGTGACTTGCGCGTGAATTAGTTTTAAGTGATAGTAGCCTTGCGCTGCAGCTACCGCATTCTCTCCTCCTCCCCCACCTGAGCCCGGTGTCAAGACAGAGTCAAGAAGACCGGAGATGGGAGAGGGCGCAGGTGGCTGGCGCGGCCGGAGCCGCCCCTGGGCGTGCCACCACACCTGGCTCGGATCCCACGGTGTGGGAGTGCCATAAAGGCCACATTAAGAAGGAGCCATTGCAACCTGACTCTCAGTCCGCCAGTCAGCCACTACATACAAAACACACATTGGGCTGAACAAGCGGTCCGAGTTATCCCGTCAGTTGGCAACCTTCCAAGCCACGGCTTTTAGCGCACGGCTTTTAGCCACACATACACACACACACACACACACACACACACGACAGTTCGACCGTCGATTTCGACGAGGTCCACCGTATGTTCCACACCAGGTGGTGCAGGGACGGTGACTTGCGCGTGAATTAGTTTTAAGTGATAGTAGCCTGGCGCTACAGCTACCGCACTCTCCTCCTCCCGCCCACCTGAGCCCGGTGTCAAGACAGAGTCAAGAAGACCGGAGATGGGAGAGGGCGCAGGTGGCTGGCGCGGCCGGAGCCGCCCCTGGGCGTGCCACCACACCTGGCTCGGATCCCACGGAGTGGGAGTGCCATAAAGGCCACATTAAGAAGGAGCCATTGCAACCTGACTCTCAGTCCGCCAGTCAGCCACTCCACACAAAACACACATTGGGCTGGCCACGCGCACCGAGTTATTCCGTCAGTTGGCAACCTTCCAAGCCACGGCTTTTAGCGCACCGTGATAGTTTCAAGCGCGTCAGATTGTTTATAGTGAGGAATATGCACTGAGCTGTCGACCTCACTCTCTCCCCACCCCACAGTCAGACTACTGTCCGAGCCGGTCAGTTGCCTGATGTGGGAGTGGGCGCATTGGCTGACGGATCGGCGTACCCGTCTTCGCGCGCCACAGCACGACCTGGCCCCCATAACGCACACACCAGGATTCACAAACTCAGGGGATATGGAGCAGCCATCGCCGTCTGACTCCCCAGTCCACTGGTCAGCCACTCGACACACACAGCACATACACTGAGCCGACGGCGTGGTCTGGTGAAAGCGTCAGATTGGCAGACTTTCAGCCACGGTTTCTAGGAAACCGTGATATACTCAGTAAATGGTAATTGTGAGGGTGTGGAATCGATGTATTGGTGTAGGTAGTGTGCGCTGATGTAGCTTTAGCCTCCGGTGGTTTACCGGAGGTTGTCGTGAGATGTGCATGTGTCCTAAGAGGCCCATGCGGTGTGTAAATGTGCGGGAGCAAGGAGGTCACTGAAGGCGGGCGCGCGTCGACTATGTGTCGGAGCCCCAGGCACTGGTTCACCAGCCTCCGTGCGATGGATTCGCAGGTGACCGACCAGGCCGATGCGTAGAGGGTGAGTGTGCGGTCGCAATGTGGACGGTTGGGAAAGTCCCCATCGTTGATGGTAATGAGTGGTGGTGGCAGGGTGGTGGTGGTGGGGGGTAACACCTGCTGAGCGTCGTGATGTTGCTCTCGATGATGGGTGGGACTAATGGAATTGATGCCGGGGGTGAGGGTGGGAGTCCCGAAGAGGGTTAGAAGAAGTCGATGTAGAGTTTGAATTGTCGCATTGTTGCTTCATTTGCGTCCGAGATGTCCGACTAGGCCATTCCGCGCGGAAGTTGCGTTGACAGCGTGGGCATGGTATTTGCCCTGGGCAGTGTTGCAGTGATGTTGGTCCGGAGCGCTGGTGACTCTATCGTGCCGCTTTTGGAGCGGTACCAAACTGCTAAAAGTAGGAAAATAAAATCAGCGTCCTGAAACGTAACGCTGAAAATAAAAAGTGATATAATCTGGTCTACACATGCGAGTCTACTTTAATGTTGGACTTTCCTTACAATCTTGCACCTTCTAACATCCGAATGTGGGGCATGGCACATACCATATGAAATGCAAATACTGCAGCTTTCCTCTATATAATTTGGTTAGCTGTTTCATTTTGATCCATTATTAAAAGCTGGCTGCTAACGAAGAAGAAATAATGTGGCCCTATAAATGCTTGGTTTCACCTACGATTTTCCAAAACCAGAAATGTACCAATCGAATAACAGCAGGCTTATATTTGGTAACCACTTTAGTTGAAACGCGGTGTCCATAGAAACACAATTTCTTAGAAGTTTAAAAATATGGTAACCAATAAAACGAACAGTTTACT
>WEDG01001747.1:0-131588 GCA_017591395.1 Schistocephalus solidus
AGAGTAAAACTCCATTTTTCCGACGAACCTTCATATATATATATATATATATATATATATATATATATATATATATATATATATATATATATATATATATATATATATATATAAATATATATATATAAAATGGAACCAACAAAGAGACAAAGACAGACCGAAATGGCCATTTCTGGCTTATTAGTCGTCATCAGCCAGTCATACCCACCGATCTGCTTAAGGAACATGTATGTTCCGTTGTGTCCTGGAGCTCAGACTAAAAACCCTCGCAGGCGGTCGCATACCAACGTGTCTTTGTCAGTTCCATTTCATCATATGCTACACGTCGCTATGCGACCGCCTGCAAGAGCTCTAGTCTGAGCTCCAGGGCACAACGGAACATACTTGTTCCTTAAGCAGATCGGTGAGCCCCACACTATCATCATATTCCCGATCACAACCGACAAAACAACGAGCCCGTGGCTCAATGGTAGAGCGTTCGACTCAAATACCAAAGGTCGCGGGTTCGAATCCCAGGTGTGCCACACTTAAGATTGGGTATGACTGGCCGATGACGGCTAATAAACAAGAAATGGCCTTTCCGGTCTCTCTTGTCTTTGTCGAGTACACTTTAACGACTTCTGCACCTTTTTGGAAATGCGCCTTCCGATACTATTGAAATTTCGTTAAAAGTTCAAACAAGATCTCAAAAACGCAAACAGGCATTTGAAAAAAACTTGCGTTGGCTTATCCTTTGCAGTATGTTAGCTCTTCTTTCAAAACTTTGCTGACGACTGTAAGATGTTTACTCGGGGCAAAAAGAGTATTTTTTATTTTCGCAATCTCTTTTCAGACCATGCCTCAAGGCATTAGGATTTTTTCAGAATGAAGCAATACTTTGCTCCTCAAAATATTTCCATAGAGGACTAAGCTTCGAAATTTGGCGTTTAAAATATGGACTAGTAAGAGTTGTGCAGGCCTAGTTATTAGTGGTTTTTAAAGCACAAAAGTTTTCACTTCTGTTGCCCTACAAATGATCCCCTCTGGAGGATTCCCCACGGCCATTTAAAATCAACCGCTTAGTGGCATTTGAGCGTCCCGCAGTGTGACTTTAAAGACTGATCTCGTGGTTACTTGACTCGAGAGTTGCTGAAGCCCCTCAAAAATCATTTACTTCAAGTATGTTTTCCAAACCAAAAAGCCCTCTTCTTAAGCAATTATTTTCAGACTTTTTTCTAAAATGTGACAGGAAAGCACGCCTTACTTTCCAATGATAATTGTTAGCTCAACTCACTGACTTTATATTTATAAATATATATTTATATTTATACACATATATCAAATTGAATACGTTCTATAGGAAAAGGAGCTTTATTGCATAAATATTTAGATGCCTTCTTTCCAAAATAATGTGGAACCGACAAAGACAAGGGTGACCGGAATGGCCATTTCTGGCTTATTAGCCGTCATCAGCCAGTCATACCCAATCTCAAGTGTGGCACACCCGGTCTCCCTTGTCTTCGTCGGATCCATTCCATCATTTGCTACACGTCGCTATGCGACCGCCTGCGAGGGCTCTAGTCTGAGCTCCAGGGCACAACGGAACATGCATGTTCCTTAAGCAGATCAGTGAGCCCCACACTATCATCATATTCCCGATCACAACCGACAAAAACAACGAGCCCGTGGCTCAATGGTAGAGCGTTCGACTCAAATACCCAAGGTGGCGGGTTCGAAGCCCAGGTGTGCCACACTTGAGATTGGGTATGACTGGCTGATGACGGCTAATAAGCCAGAAATGGCCATTTCGGTCTGTCTTGTCTTTGTTGATTCCATTTTATATATATATATATATATATATATATATATATATATATGTATTGAAAAACAGGCATCCCAAGATATTCAATAGAAAAGACAAAATTCTTTGGGAAAAATAGAAACTTTAATGCGTAAATGTTCGAGACTGGTTCCCCAGTTCGTCGTCAGACTACGGGCAGTGTACAGGAACAATTAATCAATTAACCGTGTTAAACAAAGGATTCTGAGATTGGGCAAAATCTGAACCAATAGGCTTTGAGTGTATTTCATCATCCCGTCGTGATTGGTTGTGCGAGCTTGAATTTTTCTTTAACGATTTTGTATGTGGCATCCAAATCGATATGCCGGTTGATGCATGCCTCATCTGAGTGCATTACTTCCACGAATTAACGGCCTTTTCTGATTGGGCAGATGCCAACAACCGTCGTTTTCTCCCATACAAATTTATGTCCGGTTTCCAGTGTATGCATAGCCACTTGGGATAAATGGTCTCGTCTTCTAACCGCCAACTGATGTTCGTGTAAGCGGGTTGAGACAGATTTCCCAGTTTGGCTACAATAAACGGCATTACAACTGGAACATGGAATTTTGTAGACAACACCTTTTTTATCAAGGTAGCTAACCCTCTCCTTAGGGTGTACAAGCTGTGAGCGTTTAGTAGATGTAGGGTTGTGTGCTACTTGTATCTGGTGTTTTTTAAGCTGTCTATCGACAAGCTCAGATACATTTTTAATGTATAAGAGAGTTCGCCAGGTCATTGTTTTGGGTTCCTGGGTGGCCGTGTTGTTTGAAATACCTTTCTCTTTGGATTGTTGTCGCTTCAGACATCGATACACGAAGTCACGGAGGTATCCATTTTTAGAGAACAAGTTAAAGAGGTATTTCATTTCTGCTCGATAACTTTCTTCATCAGAGCAATGTGTTTGGCTCGATTTAGGAGACTGCAGACAGAACTCCTTTTGTGAGAGATAGGATGATTACTCTCAAAGTGTAAGATAACCTCAGATTATGTTTCTTTGCGGTAAACTGAGGTGTGGAGTGATCCATCAGTTTTCCGATGTACGAGGACATCCAGAAATGGGAGTTGTCCAGCAGCTTCCATCTCGAACGTAAATTAAATTCCTGGAAATGTTGAGTTTAGGTTTTTGTGGAGCAGGTCTAATAGTTCTTTCTTGACGATGACAAATATATCATCAACTTATCGCAAACACAATTTTGGTTTAACACCAGGGAGAGCTATCGATTCCAATTTCTGCATTACAGCTTCAGCCAGGAAGCCGGATATGGGCGACCCCATAGGGGCCCCTTTAAGTTGTTGATAGCATTGGCCGGAGAAGGAAAAATTGGTTTCTAGACAAAGGTCTAGGAGTTGGAGTAAAGCATCGGCAGGTACATCAGTAACGTAGGCGTGGAGTAGTTCTTCGGTGCATGATCTCACTAAATCAAGGGGGATCGAGGTGAAGAGCGAGACCACTTGGAATGAAACCATTACCTAGTCAGGTGTAACTGTGATTCCTTTTAATTTGTCTAGAAAACTTGTTGAATCTTCAATGGAATATTCAGAGTTCTTTGTAAGTGTATGTAGCTGGTGAAATAGCCACTTTGAAACTTTATAATTCGGTGCACCGATTAAGGAGACTATCGGTCGCAGTGGGATACCAGTTTTGTGAATTTTTGGAAGACCATATATTTTTGCAATGGTGGGTTCTTCCTGTTTTAAGGATTAAGCAAGAACTTCTGATATTAATTTCCTTCCCGTAAGGTGTTTTAGTGCTTTTTCAATGCACAAGTTTTGGGATTTTGTGGGGTCTGCAGACAAAGGTTTGTATGTTGAATCGTCTTTTAAAATTGAAAGCATTTTCCCTGTGTAGTCTTCTTTGTTTAGGATGGTGGTTGCATCTCCTTTATCAACAGGTAGAATGATGATGTCTTTTTCTTGTTTCAGTGCCTTGAGTGCTTTTCTTTCATCGCAAGATAATTTTGAGTGTTTACTTCGGTTATTCAAAGCATGCACAGTACTGCTGCGAATTGCAAACTGCTCTTCTTCTGTAAGATTTGTTGATGATATGATTGATTCAAAGTTTGCAAGGAAGTCAAGGTAGTTGGAATCCGATGGATTGTACTTCATTCCTTTGGACAGGACCTTTTTCTCTGTTTTTGTTAGGACTTTCGACGATAAGTTTATGACTTTATTTGGATACATCGTATCATTGTGACTTTCATGAGAAATTCTCATACACTTTTTCTCGTCAAGATGCTTCTCTTTTTAAGTCGTTCTAGTTCTGAAACGTGCGTGATAGTTTCCTGTAGTGTTTTAAATACGTGTTCAGGGAGTTGATTACGGCAAAAATGCATGTTTTGTTCTCTCTGCTCCTTGAATCTACAAAGTCGTTAGTGTGCGTCTGTTATAAATGCTCCAAGCATTTGAGCCTATTGGTTCGGATTTTGCCCAATCTCAGAATCCTTTGTTTAACACGGTTAATTGATTAATTGTTCCTGTACACTGCCCGTAGTCTGACGACGAGCTGGGGGACCAGTCTCGAAAAATTTACGCATTAAAGCTTTATTTTTCCCAAAGAATTTCGTCTTTTCTATATATATATATATATATATATATGATAGTGTGGGGCTCACCGATCTGCTTAAGGAACATGCATGTTCCGTTGTGCCCTGGAGCTCAGACTAGAGCCCTCACAGGCGGTCGCATAGCGACGTGTAGCATCTGATGAAATGGAACCGACAAAGACAAGGGAGACCGGAATGACCATTTCTGGCTTATTAGCCGTCATCAGCCAGTCATACCCAATCCCAAGTGTGGCACACCTGGGATTCGAACCCGCGACCTTTGGTATTTGAGTCGAACGCTCTACCATTGAGCCACGGGCTCGTTGTTTTGTCGGTTGTGATCGGGAATATGATGATAGTGTGGGGCTCACCGATCTGCTTAAGGAACATGCATGTTCCGTTGTGCAGCCCTGAGCTCAGACTAGAGCCCTCTGCAGGCAGTCGCATAGCGACGTAGCATCTCGATATATATATATATATATATATATATATATATATATATATGTATATATATATATATATATATATATATATATATATATATATATATATATATATATATTGAATAGCTGAGGTAGAGTGCATTCCGAGATGATATAGTGAAGAAAATAGGCTCGTCGGAAAAATAGAGTTGTACTCCGTGAATTTTCAAGTTGGTCACACCAACCCGTCGTCAGACGAAATGAACAGAGGAGAAATGAAATGGTCGGATGACCAGTTTGTGCTACAGGACAGACAAGGACAGACAACCAACCGGTGTGAGGAATGGGTACATGATTGGATTGGGGCCGGTTAGGGGGTAAGACATATATATATATATATATATATATATATATATATATATATATATATATATATATATATATATATGAAAAAGAAAAATGCTCTTTCGGGAAATGGTGTTTTACTCGTAAATTTTTCAAGTTGGTGACACCAACCCGTCGTCAGACGAAATGAACAGAGGAGAAAGTGAAGTGGCGCGACAGGACAGATGGTGACAAAACAAACAGCTAGTGTGAGTGGGTGGTGGGTGGACCAATAATCGGGGCATGTTTTTGGGACGGGGAGGTGAGGAGAGAACAATTACATTGGCTTGTTTGGGAGGGGGAGGTGGGCGGCGAGTAACTACGGCCGGCTAGATTATTATTATTATTATTATTATTATTATTATTATTATTATCCGGGTTGGATTTAGGGGTCACTGCGTCGGTTGGAGGTGTCGGAATGTTTAATTGCGGTTCACCATGTGTGAGGTGGGGTTGGCGAAAAGTGAGATTAAAAGCCGAAAGGATTAGCAGTCGTTGCTAGGTCTTGGGCGCCCGTTAGTAAATCGTGCACGTAATCCTTCGTAATGAGCATCTAGGTCAACGTGGCGGTTAATGCTAGTTGTGCTAGAGTGCCAAGCTTCGAGGAATTCTCGAGCTTTTTTGGTGTTGGCCATGGCGATCACGTCGGTACTGTCCCAATTGAAGCGATGGTCGCATTCAAGGGAGTGCGCAAACACGAGTGATAAGGGTCACGTTGGCGAATGGCTAGCTTATGTTCGTTGATGCGAGTCCCAAGACGTCGGCCTGTATGGCCAATGTAAACAGAAGGGCAGTTGGCGCACGGTATGCGGTAAATGACATTGCTTAATTGTTCTTTTGGAAGGGGGTCCTTTACTCTGCATAGGGTTGCGCGTATGGAGGACGCAGGCTTTGTGGGCGACAGAGATGCCAAAGTGACTTAATTGTCGAGAGATTGTTTCGGAAACACCTTGCATGTAAGGTAAGGAATAAAATTTCCGTGGCACTATATCTCCATTAGAAACAAGGTTCTGCGTTTGTCTCTGGCGTCAAAGACAATTTTTCACGAAGCTCGTTGGGTATCCATTGGACCGGAAGAACTGATATAAATACGATAGTTCTTTTTTAAGAAGGTCATCGCTGCTGCAATAGCGGAAGGCCCGATGGAAAAGGGTGCGAACACAGCTTCGTTTGTGGGCCGCAGGGTGGTTACTTGCATAGTTAAGCACGATTTCTGCAGTAGAGTCTTTTCGGTGGACGCTTGTTGCGAGTCCACCATCACTGAGTCGTTGTATTTCACGTCTAGGAATGGTAGTGTATCACTTGTTGCAGCTTCGCATGTAAATTGTATAGTCGGGAAGACCCCATTCAGACTCTGGTGCAATTGCTCAACGTCACAAGTCTTTATGATAACGAATGTGTCATCTACGTAGCGGAGCCACATCTTTGGTTTGAAACGTTGTAAGACGCCTTCTTCTAGTCGCTGTAAGACTAATTCGGCAAGTAGCCCTGATATTGGAGAGCCCATTGGGGTGCCCTTAACTTGTTGATAGTATTTGCCATCGAATTGACAATAGTTCTTAAGGCAGAGCTTAAGCATGTCTGAAACGTGCTGCTTTGGAATGCCGATAGGATTTTCATCTAGACATCGCTCTATGCTGTCAATGGTCAAGTCATGCAGAGTAAAGGACCCCCTTCCAAAAGAACAATTAAGCAATGTCATTTACCGCATACCGTGCGCCAACTGCCCTTCTGTTTACATTGGCCATACAGGCCGACGTCTTGGGACTCGCATCAACGAACATAAGCTAGCCATTCGCCGACGTGACCCCTTATCACTCGTGTTTGCGCACTCCCTTGAATGCGACCATCGCTTCAATTGGGACAGTACCGACGTGATCGCCATGGCCAACACCAAAAAAGCTCAAGAATTCCTCGAAGCTTGGCACTCTAGCACAACTAGCATTAACCGCCACGTTGACCTAGATGCTCATTACGAAGGATTACGTGCACGATTTACTAACGGGCGCCCAAGACCTAGCAACGACTGCTAATCCTTTCGGCTTTTAATCTCACTTTTCGCCAACCCCACCTCACACATGGTGAACCGCAATTAAACATTCCGACACCTCCAACCGACGCAGTGACCCCTAAATCCAACCCGGAACCATTATCGATAATCTAGCCGGCCCGTAGTTACTCGCCGCCCACCTCCCCTCCCAAACAAGCCAATGTAATTGTTCTCTCCTCACCTCCCCCGTCCCAAAACATGCCCCGATTATTGGTCCACCCACCACCCACTCACACCAGCTGTTTGTTTGTCACCATCTGTCCTGTCGCGCCACTTCACTTTCTCCTCTGTTCATTTCGTCTGACGACGGGTTGGTGTCACCAACTTGAAAATTTACGAGTAAAACTCCATTTCCCGAAGAGCATTTTTCTTTTCATTATACTATCTCGGGATGCAAACAACCTCTGTTATTCAATATATATATATACATCATGAAATCGGATGTTGAATACATGCAAGGCATCTCGAATGGTAGAGAAACTTCTCTCTAAGTAAGAAACTGCAGCTTAGGGGGTAAATAATCACAAGTGGACTACGCAGACTTTGATTATGTTTCGTGCTTATAATTATTTCATACCAACTCAAATGTTGCGCTCTCTCTCCCTCACTCCTTCTCTCCGAAGGCCAATTAAAAAAGGGTTCTGGGTCGATGTGTCAGGCCTTTGGACGTCAACAGTTCAAGCATAACAAATTGTCGACACCGGAAATTTCTGCCGCCAGGCCAACACACGCGCGTTTGGATTTGCCTTGCAGACGCCCAACCCATCTGCGCGTGACTTAGGTTAAGAGTGCGTCATAGTGAACTACTGTAGCGCAATATTTACTTCCATCTTCTCTCCAGACTATTTGCAACCGCCATGCACGCCAGAGCGCTCCAACGTCCTCCAAATGCGTTCTTCCTTCTCTGGATACTTCCTCTACTTATCGACTAACGGTTTTTGTGATGTTTTTGTAACTGTTCTTTTTGAAATTATCATAGGTGACAACGAGGGTGACCGGACTCAGTTTCACCTAGCCATGTAATAACTCCGGTTAACTAACAGAAGGTTACTTATCCGAAAACCTGTCACCACAGCTCGGTCATCTACGTGAGGAGAAATAGTTATTATGGAAGCCTATGCAGACAGTCAGGCAACAGTTGTTTCAGGGTGGGACGAACCGTTGGTCCACCAATTTGCCTCGGATGTTCTACCCTCTGCGTCCATGAGGATCTTGCCTTTGTTGTAGAAGAGACTAAAATGAAATTTTTACTTATCGAGAAAATCCGAATGCATTTAAAGAACTGATATACACGCAGAGGTGAGCACCAGGAAGCAGTTTTAACAGAATGGAAAATGATAACAGTAGCAAGACTTTTATTTGATTGACGTTTTAAAATGTCACGCTATCCCATCGCCAAAGATACTTATGAATAAGTGTGATAGACGCAGAAGGAATACAGTATTTTTAAGACGCACTAACAATTCCACCAGATGCCTATCCTAATTAGCAGCTCAGAATTCATAGCTGGGGTTGCAACGGTTCTACGATTGCCCGTCAGTCCGAACCCAAGTCTTCAGATGCCATAATTTCAGCCCCCTGGAGGTAAGCTTACTTGGATCGTTGGTTTGCTGGTAGTGCCCCTGTAAGTGATTTTCGTCCGCACCCTTCTCACGTAGTCAATTACTGTACTGACACAGCACAGCCTTTGGAGGGGGTCGTCATTACGCTTGTTAATTGATTGCGGATCGGTTAACCGAGTCTCAAATAGCTCACGCGGCCGTCACCTCTCGCAAGAATTTCGATCCTGTAGCTCAGTTTGGTAGAGTGTAGGCTGTACTAGAGCCGTCCCATTGATGGCATGGTTTCAACTCCCACCGAGGCCAACGAGATTTTTCCAAGTGTGTTAAACACATTATTCAAATCTACTTTTCGGGCTCGCCACACTTGAATGTGTGACTGGGTCCTTTTGAGTGAGTCTTAACCTGCGAGCTGGCATAATTCCGTCTTGGTATCGTTGCTGCTGCGTGTTCGGTAATTCTTCTCCGGAATAGTCTTCCCAGTTGCTTTGTCTGCAATGGCACCAAAACATGGTAGATGACTTCAGACGTTTCCTATCGTGGTGGTGTTTTTGTCAGCATCATTAACTGGCGCCCAATAAATGCTTCTGCCCTGTAAGTAGTTCAAATTCTCATGTGTCCATTATCTGTAACTGCGACTGTCTCAAGGTATGCGTTCGTGTAAAAATCCAAAATGTACGGCAAATAAACCTTTTTCTAGCAATCGCATTTCAGTCCTTAAAATTTGACTTGACACGGATTCTAGCCGTCTCACAAGCCAGACAGAGTAAGAGACGAGAATCGGGCAAAGAGGTAACACAAGGACGAGTCACAGAAAGCTCTGGATTGGCTCCGGCCTTTTGAATTTCAGCACTGACAGTTTATACCGTATTATGCAATTTTTTGCCTTTAAACAATCAGTGATAGCTCCCGCGTACAAATGTACAGGACAATTCTTACTAGACCAAAGCAACTAAATGGCACTATACTTATAAGGTGAATGTGCGAACAGTAGCTACGCTGTCAGGTTTCTACCGTAAAAGTTGGAAACACAGGAAACGTTAATGAATGATTATATTTGGCTGGTAGCTCACACTAGTGTGCAAACTGACATTCCGGCACACTTCTAAGGAAAGGCTCTGCTCAAAATTCCCTTGACGTCGTAGCGGCGGTTTGCTTAGACTGGTCGACTAAGTAGGCGTACCATGAGGTTGTGATATTCCAGTTTCAGCTCGTACCTTTTCATGTCTTTAACATGCGTGCAATAGACGGTGCTTACCGCTACGATTTATTTTTTTCGGACTGACAACCTGTTTTACACCTTTGCAGAGTTTCCAGCCCTTTTGATCTTGTAAACACTAATGAGGGTAGGGTCGCAATATGCAAAACAGCTCAGGCAACAAAGGACACGGCAGCAAGTAATACGAGACTAGTGTTATTAGGGGTTTTATTGGTCGGGCTAAATGAAGAAAAGGAGAGCGCCAACTTAATCCTGAGCCTTTCCATCATTTTTGTTAGGGTTAGCAGTTGTTGCCGAGGTAGACGGGTTGCACATTCATGTGTTGTCCCGATAAGTGCAGCTTGCGAGCTCCAGTGGCTATGCTTGATGTCATTCCTAATCGATCAGCGAGCGTTCATCATCGAATAAAGTCAAAATTCCTGATCTTAAACGGCAAGTAAACGAGCCTGTTTCTTTATGGTTAGAGCCTTGGACTTCTGCTCAACAGTTCGCGGATTTGAGCCTCGGGTGAGGCACCACCTGGGGTTGGGTATGACTGGTTGAGGAGGACTAATGAGCCAGAAATGGCCATTAAACTCTCCTTTGTCTTTGTGGGTATTGTTCATCGCCCTCTATTACTAATACTCGTGAGTGAGCCCCTAGGCAGAGCGGGACGAATGAGCCCCATTAGTGAGCAGCGAGTGTTCATCAGTGAGGCAGTATCCTTTGTTCACCGAGTTAATTTTTATATTGCGATGTGGCCCTTATGAGATCCATGGCATAGTTATGGTAATCTGGCACACGAAGTGAAGGAAAGATTACGTGTGGCACGCGTAGAAGATTTGTTTGAGCTCCTCCGCCAGTACGCTCTGGTGTGACCTTTGAAAAAAGGTGGATGAGTTTTGGGAATGATCATTCCAACGATGAGTCACCTCACAAAAATGATCCTGCGCGCGCGTTTTTCCCGCTGCATGCCACGAATGATGCTCAACAAGGTTCCGCATTGACTTTTGCCACAGAGCTCTTGTTAGATGTGCTCGATCCATGTCCGCGAGAATTTTGCTCAGCTCTTATCAATCTTCCTCTTGAAGCTGATTGGACAGAATATAACTAAGCTGGACGGGAGGCTATGAATGCATGCAGCTTCTCATGACACTTTTGCTTGGAATACACTTTCACTAGCTGATCATGTTCTCTTGTTCTACCGCGTTGGGGTTTGGGGCAACCATCGATTAAGCATACGCTTTGTGCGTCATTTAAGTGCCTGAGCCTGTCATAATAATGAGGAAAGACAGATTCAAGGCACCGGTGCTGCGCTTGGCGCTCCATGGTACACGCGATGGACGTCATCATTTGCCACCACGATGTGGTGACCTTCTGCGTCCTTGGCTGGAATTTCCCCTGGTAACTTGAGTTTGAACCAGTCTCCTCTTTCCTTTCCCAAACAATGTCATAATAATGTACTTCTCAATTCCCTAAAGGTCATGTTAATATCATTTCGATGATCGCAGGCTTGTCTTCTTTGTGATAAATGTTTTCGTATGGAGCCGCGTTTAAAGCTACCCATCAGCGTTACATTAGTGATTCGGTGTACTGAAGATCAGGATGAAATGCCTATAAGAAAATAACCCTATCTCAAACAGCTACACGCGCCACGGCCTAACACGATTTTACTCGGATGTTTCTTCAATAAGAAACCGCCCCCTTTAACAGAGATGATCAATGCCAAATGCATTTCTTGATAAGGACCATTTGAAGCGCGATTACTTACGGCACTGTATGAGCGTTTTTTTGGTAATTCATGACTTCTCTTATTGCGCTGCGGAGAAAAAAAATCACAAGTAAATCGATTCTTTAGTGATAATACCATGGTTGGAAATTTAGGCAGTATAGAAAGCAAAGTTTTTTGGCAAAATCACCACCAGGGTTTGTCTTCTTAAAAAATATCACTACAACCCTACAGATATTTCCCTTCATTCATTCAAATAAATGAAACGTGGAATAACGCAGAAGTGCAGTTTGCTAGTGAAGTGACCTATTTACGATTCCCATTTACATTTTTTTAAATGATACTTTTGTCGTAGATTAATTTTTATTCAGTTTATACAATTTGCCGTCACAATACATTAGTGTGAAGGCAAGTAGCACCTTTATTAAGTACTTACTATTGTTCTCTGTTAGCAACCCCAAACCTATCAACAGATTAATTTTTTTGTTTTAGGCGCATCTTGCAACTACAGATATCATAGGCAAGGGTAAACAGCGTTGTGCGTTTCAGCAATCCTAATTTGTACCTGGTGCGAGTGTTGACTCAAAAATTAATTTCTTTTAGCAGCATTTAAAATAACACTAGTCTTTCAATGGTTAATTTTTCAGCAAAATTTGCAGAAAACCCCCAGGAAAGACGGTGGTTTTGATAAAAAAAGTACTAAACCAAGGCAGCGGGGACTTCCAAATACCAAACAGGTAGGCCCGTTTAAATGCGCCGCTAGATGTGCACTTACTGGAAACAAATCTAATTCCCTAAGGGTAGAAGCTTTCGGTAAATTTCCTAATTGAATTTCACAGCTAAATGCACCTTGAAAAACCGTTATTGGCTCGAAACTTAACTGTGTATTTTATATCTTTCATCTTTTTAGCAAATAAATGCCTATGGAAATCTTATATCTCAATTATAGTTCCAGTGTTTTGGTAAACACGACATTTATAGGTAAAATATTTTCTCCCTTTCAATTTTATCGGTAAAAGCTAAAGCCTGTTCTCTGAAAAATGTTCATCCTCGAATAACACAGCCGAAGGGTCGTTACACATTATATTTTGGCGGAATCCACTTTTAAATCAAAAGATAAATTAAAAATATCGATACTTTTTTCGAATACTACGTTTGCCCTGGATTCTACTTTGTCTTCCTTCTTGGACGATTTATTCAGACGCTTACTTCATAAAATCTTTACTCCTCTTTTCTCCCCTATAACTTAGACTTATGAGTTGATCAATTAACTTGTAGGAGTACCAGTTGACCCGATGACTGCTCATGGGCGCATAGTTTAAAAGGAAAAAGTGAATGCATTTGACAAGGTCCTCATTTAGTTACTGATACGTTTTTTGATCAGCTAGTGTAAGCATAGTAAGTTGGTGAATAAGGTATATGAAGCGCCATATTTTATTTAAGGTTTTATTCATGCGAAATTGGTTGTCGTTTCACTTCCCGTATCGCGCCTGCCTTCCTTTTATGTTTGTGAACACCTTAGGAATGGCAGACGTAATTTAATTGAGCTAAATTGAGCTTTTATCTTAGATAATGTGACAGCAACTATGAATACATGTTTTGCCTATACATGCACTGATAAATTTAATGAAAATGTTTCAATTTTCTCTTGAGCAAAAGGACCATAAGCGAATTTGTACAGTTTAGTGAAATTAAATTGTTTCCTTGCAATATCCTTTCCTCTTCACAGATAAACTCATCACGACGAAAGTACTAGTAATTTTGTCATTTGTGTTTCCAAATATTAGAGTAACTGCTCCAGAAAACGCTGCTAGGCATATGTTATACATCAAACTAGAGGAAATGTTTTTCAAAAGCAAAACTTTATAAGCATAGAAAGATCATAACTTTTTTCTTCTAGATTCCATTGAAAAGCAGTTACGACCTAGCTGAACTAACATCTAAGACGCATCCCGGTGTAGTGCTACTGGCGGAACAAATTTTCTAAATTCAGCGGCCTTTGTGTACTTCAGAAGCTCTCATCCAGGGCAGGATTTGGAGTGCTATAAATGCTTCCAGCTTCTGCTGAAACCGGAAGCGATTGGAGTTTTGATTTACGTCACCTAGCCGATATCCACTGAGGGCCCAGCACAGGATTTCAGCGAAATGTTCTTTTCCGGGAGTTAGTCGGTCAAATTTCAAGTGTCTCCGTGCAATCAACTGATTCACCAGCGACTTATTATTTGAAAATGTCACGTAAACATGAAAAGGGATAAAGTGGTACACATACTATACGACCAGCGAGGGCTCCAACTGAAAGACAAGCCATTTGCCTAATTTGTGTTCATGTGTGATGCAAGTAGATGCAAGTAGTGTCATGATCGAAATTTGAGTGGGCAGTTTTGCGTACACTTGGTCTTGTGATTTTGATTTTTTGAGTGGATCTGAGACACATAGAGCCTTATACTAAAACATTTTGTATTTAAACTCTTTTTATGGAAGGCAGGATTTAGGCGTAATCGGAGGTTGCTGAATGTCCATGAAATTTGCTATGCTATTTAATATCACAAAACCATTTTTCTAGAAAAGAAAGGTTTCAAATAGACCCCTTTAGGACTGAAAAAGCTGACGTTAAGCCAATTTGAACCAGTTGAAAGCAAATATAAGGTGAGACATGTTTTCGGGAAATAAGATACCAATGCAGGTAAAAATTATTTCTTTCACATTTCTGACGTTGTTTTGCCACCAAACACAGTATTAAACTTGTTTGAGAGTATATTCCTTCGACCAACTTGTGAAAAAAATGCGGCCTCGGTGGGATTTCAACCCACGCCAGCAAGGGGAAGGCTATAGTACAGCCAACGCTCTAGCCGATTGAGCTACGAGGCCCCACCGGTAGCCGTGAGTTTAATCACACTTGAATGTTGTTACCCGCCCAGTCTACCGCAACGTATGGAATCCACCAAATCTGATACAATAAGGTGACTGCCCAACCGGGATTTCCTAAGCAAGCAATCTATAATCCACCAGATGACTACCAGGCAGAATTAATAAGCAGAGGATTTTGGAAGATTTGAATAATTCGTTTAACCCGCTTGTGACAAACTCGGGGCCTCGGGGGGATTCGAACCCACGCCAGCAAGGGAAGGCTTTAGCACAGCCAACGTTCTAGCCTTGCTGGCGTGGATTTGAATTCCAACGAAGCCACCGAGTTTTTCACAAGTGTGTCCAACGAATTATTCAAATCTGCCAAAATCCTCTACTTAAATTAATTTGTTTTTACCGACAAATGGGCTCGTAAAAAGTAAAAGTGCAAGTTACTGGTACCGAAAACCTATTTTAAATGCATAGGAGGTAGTAAGATACGTATTGTATAATGTAGTTTCAGCTATGCGGAGTAAAGAGACGGGAGATGAAGGTGATGCACAGTTTTAACAAAATATTTTTATAAATTCGGCCATGCTGTTGTGCCTTTCAATCTTAGAACAGGACCTACAAAAAAATCTAGCTAAAACGCTCCAGTATGGAAATAAAAATATTTTTTATCACTAAGTTTAAAGAAAGTCAAAATGGTCGAAACTACCCACATTTATCGGGCTTATTTTCGGGCAAAGGAAAGGGAATCTGATATTCGTCAGCAAAAATTACATCGCTTTTTAGAGAGGTTACTTATTTTGGAAAGTTTTGAAATAATCTTTGATTTAAACACCGGCCTTTGTTTCGGACGTTCATTTTTATCGGCAACGAATTCTCATGGTTGGGTGAGTCTAGAAATATGATTTACTAAAAATAATCTCCAAAAACTCACTACTTCAATAAATGCTGTTAAGAAAGATTGTATGCTGAAAGTTTGGATGAACACATAGAACACAATCTACATTTATGGGCGATCGACTGAAAACAGGGCAACTTATAAATTATAAACCGGGGATTCAAGGGCGATGTGGAACCAATCATAATTAAATACCAGAAATACGTATAAAGGAATTTGACCACGGTGAATTCATCTTAATATACAAAAAATGTGTGTTTACGATTTCACTTGAAAATTCAATTTAGGTTTATAAACTACAGTTACGGCGATTTTTAACGTTTTTGGAATTGTGTCGTTTTTCCTCACAATTGGTATTAATTAACAAAGTAATATTACTGTTTAAATTTTCTTTCATTCAAATCTTTCTTACCTTCGATGGTATCGGTTTGCGGATAATGAGCAAGCTTTCGTGAATTTTGGCCTTTTGCAATAGATAAGTCACATACTGTAGCTGCAAGGATAGTGGCCCATCAATTGGTACCCCAGTTCTCCACAGGAAATTTCAGGTAAATATTTCAGTTTCCGCTTAAACCTTTTCATATCCCTATAACGTAATGCGCATTCTTCGAGTACATGTTTTGGGAAGACACGTGTGATGCTCGATTCGGAAGTGCCTACGTTGGATGCATGATGAATCAGTCACGACTTTCAACCTTTCTGACTTAATCTGAATTAAACGGGAAAAGTACGCGACCAAGACCTACTACCGATCTACTACTGGGCGAGTTCGGGTCCATCAAAAATCTCTCAACAGTTCAGTATTAATTCCGCAGTTCGACAAGTTTGTATGCTGTCGCACATTCTTTTCGATTACGCTACTGGCTGGATTCTCGGGAATGCCCTACTCGAAGCTAACAGTGCTAAGTTTGCACCCAATCTCGACTTTAGAGATCTGCAGTCTATGGTGTCATGGGTACATGCTGTCGCTAAATCAATTGGTTTGTCCATAAACGCTGGACAGATGAATGTGCTTTCATACTGCATCATTGACCAGGCGAAAACACCCCTTGAAAAGAATTCCCTTAGTAAGTACGATTTCAAGAACCTCGGTGCGAGGCTGCAGCCGAATGGAAAGTAAAGGAGGACAGTGTCACCCCGAATCGATGCCACTCACCGGGTTTTATCGAGCCTTTGAATCCAAGGTGGCAGCCCTATACCCAGGGAGATTCGGGTGCACCGTACATCCGTCCAGTCAGTCCTTCATTATTGTTGAGAATGTTGAGGTGTGCACGTAAAAGATGGGTAAAAACGGTAGATATCTGATAATTGCCTGAAGACCATCCTTCGAATGAAGTAAACGGACTTCGTCTCAAATAAAACAGTCAACGCTCACTGTAGCTATATCGCAAAGCCATGACAAGCGTACAACTCACAAGCTTCGTTTAACTGCCATCGACCCGGCACCGTTACCCACATGAAGGCGTAAAATTGGTTGTCAACTCAAAACCAGGCTTAAAAAGTTCGCCCAAAAACCCAAGTGGTTCTTGAACATCGGTATTCAGTCTCAATCGCCGGTGAAGATAATTGGTTGAACTGCCCAGATCCACTAGCAAGGAGCGACACGCGTGGAGACGAACAGCACCTACCGCCATCGAGACCGGCTACATCAGGAATAACTGTAGCCTTAACAAGTTCGACGAGATCTACTGTGTGCTGCACAGCATGGTAGTGCTGGAACGGTGAATTTCAGAACTAATAGCCGAGACGGTCTAGCAACATTTGGAGCCACTGGTCTTCCGACACCACGTACCGAAATTCTGGGCTTGGTATGTCTTCGAACGGGATCAGGTGCTGACATTCAAAAAACGTCTCAACACTGTCTTCTTGGAAATGCAATTAACGATGGAGGAGGAAGACAACAACCAGCTGGCCTTTCAGAATGGCCTCGTTTTCTGCAAAGATTGTGTTGATCTGAAAACCAAAGTGTTCAGGAAAGCAACAAATACGGTGCAAGTACTGAACTTCAATAGCAACCATGCGATCAGTCAAAAACGCATTTCCGTAACAGCGCTTTACCGGCGCGTCAAGACACATTGCAGTGAAATTGAAGACGAGGTTGCTGAGGCGCAATTTCTTCGACGGGTACTGGGAGTGAATGGTTACCCACGCAAATTTTTCAACCAGTGCATACGCAAAAAAAACAAGAAAGGTCCAATCTAACCGGTCCTGAATTCTGCCGAGATCTTCCCTAAGTGAAGAACGTCTAGGAAGCCATCAGCCGCCTTCTCACTCCACTTGGAGTTGGGGTTGCATACAGGCCATAAATAACCACCAGGCGCCGAGTCATGAGGCCGAAAGACCCGTTGCCACGACGGGAAGTAACTGGTGTCGTGTATCACATCTGGTGCAGTAGTGGACAAAGCAACTATATCGGAGAAACTGGGAGATTACTCTAGAGGCGAATGGCCGAGTACGCAGTTGCGTTGAGGAAGAAACGCTGGCTGTCAGGTTGCAGCTAACTCGACGGCATCGGGACACATTTTTACGTTTAATGTATGAAGTTTGATGAGGCCGAAATCTTCAAAAGAGGTGATAACCACGTGAGCTACGAGCATGCTGAGTCATGGTTTTCAGGCCCACAGTCCATTAACAAGCTCAATGCACTCCCGTTCACATATTCGGCGTTGAGGCATCGGCTGAGCAGTGAAATGGGTCACGTAGGGAGGACGTGGGGGGGGGGCAACACCTCCAATGACAGTAAGCAAAAGCCTGCATCCAACATGGATGATGAAATCATAGCCATTAATGACTCGGACGCGGACGACATAGGTATCATCACATCAATTACGACCCCCAGCGGTGATCGCGATAGTTGCTTATTACAGTACGCAGGTGATCGCGTTGCCACTTCCATTCCCTTTGTGCATCTATCACCCTTTCTGCTACTGTCTTTGATGATGGGTTCGAGAGAAAATCTGAAACATCAGGCCAATAAACACTATGCTCCAGTGATTACCTCTTATTCATCTGAACTCCTTGCTGGAACTCGTCTCTTCGCTTCTATCAGCAATCGCGTGGTCAGTGACGCGTGCCGTCCTCCCGTCGTGAAGCTGACGCCCCATGTGCAAGAACCATTCAGGAAATTCCAATTCCTGCATACATTTCCAGAGTCCGTCACGATTCACAAAAGGCTTTTGGCAAAGGCTTTCATCAGAGGCCTTTGGCAGATCCACGAAGTCATGTTGAGGTGGGTTCGCATCTCCTGGCCCTTCTCTTACGCTAGCGAGGGACGAAAATCATATTGGTTGTTTTGCGCTGACGTCGAAAGCCACCTTGACTTCCCGGGAGCAGTCTCTGGTCCAGGTCCCCTTCAGACGATTCAGAAGAATGTGATCGAAGGTTTTCCTGGTGATCCTTAGCAGCGAGATACCTCTGTGGTATCACTGAGTTGTTGGTTCTCTTTCCGCTTGTAAAGAAAGACGATGGTCGCGTCCTTAAAATCCTGATAAAATTGTCCATGGTGCCACATCTCCTGGAATAACCATGTAAGTTCCACCATCAGTTTAAGGCCATCCTGCTTAAAGACCTTCACCGGTATTGCATCAGATCCCAGTACTTTCCCGCTAGAGAGCTGTCGCAGGGCCGGAGGATTTCTGGTAGAGAAGGCGTGAGATCACGGTCATTGTTTACGTCTATTTTGGGAAACCAGTTGATGGCAGCATCGGAGCTGACTGATAAGTGGTTGAGAACACTGCTGAAGTCCTCGGCCCAGCGCTTCAAAATTTGTGATTTCATTATCAGGAGGGTCGTGCCCTCGGAGTTGAGCAGCAGTACGGTTCCCTTTTTGTAGGGGCCTGGATTGCCTTGAAGAAGTTGCTTATATCGTCACATCTCGCATACCCTTGTATTTCCTCAACACTGGGGAGCATCCAGACGTCCTGCATATCCCACACCCGTTGCTGTACAAGCCGGCGGCATCTGAAGAAGGCTGCTTTGGTGGCGTCAGTCCGAAGGTCCATGTAGGCTTTGTGTAGCCCATTCTTCTCCGCGAGTAAGTTGCTGATGCCAGTGTCATTGTCATCAAACTAGTCCTGGTGTTGACGTCATGCGCGTCCGAGGACTTCGAGGGCGGCGGAATGGATGTCGTTCCGTATTTGACACTAACGTATCTCCACGGTGGCGGTATACTCTGGAGCATGCAGGTCCTCCAGTTTCTCGGTTATTTGGTTGCTAAAATCAAAACAGTGAGCAGGCAAATTTTAAAAAAAGTTTTTAACTTACCTTGCGGTCACCTACCTTGGGGCCTTCGGTGGGGTTGGAGTCGGAGCCTCAGCTTGGAGGCTGTGATCCATCTAGCCATCGGTCTCGCAGATTGTCTTGGTCACAGAGAGAGAGAGAGAGAGCTACGCTTTATTTTTGAAATTAAAAATTCCAAAACTTTCAGCAAAAAATGTCCTCCATTCACCGTGAATAAGGTTGGGAACACAAGCCACACAAAACCGGAAGATCACAAACAAATGGCCAAAGAATGCACACATTAACCTCATGAAGAATCATTCTTTAATGTGTCTCAAAATATCGACCAAATTGGACTTCTTTCAAAACGGTGCCAGCGTCGTGCGCCGATGACCTCATTTTTGTTGTTCAAAAAAACAAATAAGGTTAAGATTCTGTATAAAATGGGTCAAATAGGCTAACCGACATAGATATAAGAAGATTCACATGCCAATGGAGAGCAGAAAAGATGGCGGCTCAATTTCAAGTCACCAGCACTTCCTGTCGATCTCGCCTCTGAACGAGAACGTTGTCCAGCATCTGCCAGCCCCGCGCTCGGGAGTGAATCCACGTAGCCTTCTCCCTCGTTGAAAGGCTGAAGGATGTGTTGATTAACAGGAGACGGTTTTCAGCACAGTTTCACAGAAGATGGTCATCATTATCGTTCCAGCCGCTGGTACCATGGAGACCCAGCCTTCCCCTTCACGTGGCATGGTCTGTGCCGACGAAGGCTTTAAAATCACCAAGGCAAATAAACTTATCCGCCTCAGCACTGTTGCCAGGAGGGCAGTCAGATACTCGTAGAAATTTTTCTTTACCTCGATGAAGTTAGTAAATGGGGAGGAGAAGACGCTGACGATGGTGGCAATTTGCCGCCAATTTTGTAGCCAGAGGCTCATTAGGCGTACATTGATGCCCTGCGGCAGATAGGGCAGATGTCCCACGATGTCGGTCTGGATGTCAAGGGCAACGCCGGTGTCGCTTCGTTCTGGGGCACCCACCTCCTCTAGTTGGCCTTGGTCGGAGGATCGGGTTTCTCTGAGTGCGGTGAGGTCCAAATTATACCACGCCATTTCCGATGCGATTTGCGCCCTCCAGTCGAAAAGAAACGAACACTCCAGGCTGCTAGAGTAAGCGGACTCACTCCAACAGTCGGGAGGGTACGGCGGGGCGGACGATGTGGACAGAGCGTTGTTGCTATTTGTTTGTATTTTTCGAACGCGTGGGCTGCAGTCTGTGAGCTGCGGTCTGCTGCAGATATCCTGAGACCCAAAGTTTGTCTAGGGTATCCTTTCCATCTCCCTCATCCCCGAAGGGGTAAGCAATGCTGTCCATAAATAGGGCTGCTGGGTCGTTGCAGACGCCTGCCGCACTCTAATTGGGCAATGGATTGTTTTAGTGAGAGAAAGGCGCTATTAGCCTGGGCCTCCTACTTAAGACTTTTCAATCGTCGGGGGAGATATGGGGGGGGGGGGGGGTGAGGAAAAGGGGAAGGGGAGAGGGAGGGGAGCAGGGAGTAGTAATACCAGATGTGGGACAAACACAACGCCGCAGACCCTCAATATGCTCAGCCCACCTGTTGAGGTGGTTGCATGGGGTATGGCTAATAGGTAGTGCCAAGCTGCGTGGAGCCAAAAAGTGAGAATTAGGGGGCCACTACATACAGCCACCACTAATGGGATGCAACCTTCCGCATTTTGCGGGGAAGGTCCCAAGTCCGACTTACCGAGTACCAATAATCACAATGTTTCGTTTCGACCCAACTACCTACATCGACTCGCTGACCAACATTGAACCGTTGTGTTCCGCGGGAATTCACTCCAAGTTCGGGGAATTAACAAACTCAGAAAGGGACACAAGTGTTTTCACACATTAAACAGAACCAGAAAACACCACTGCGACTATTGTACTGACTTTAACGTGTTAATTTCTTGTAATTTTGATGGTGATGCTAACAAATAACGCAAACAGGTCACTAAACGGCATAACAGGTAAGGCTATTATATGCGGGCGGGTGTACTTACTGAAAATTAACTCAAAAGATATTTCAGGTGCATACTGTCGAAACTCCGGAGAGTTGCGCTGCGTTCTTATTGTTATATATGCAGATTATCCCACTGTTAAATCAAATAAGGTGAAGATATAACCCAAAGTTTTGCTTTCATGAACAAAACTTCAATATTCAGCTAGAATCTTCTCCAAAAAGACCTGACGTTTGGACGGAATCATGTGAAGTGATGATGACTTGTGAAATACATGGAGGTCATAGCAAAACCCTTGAGAACTTCCTTGATTTTGCTGCACTTTAAGAGCGCATAAAAGATGCTAGTGTAATGGTATATTTTTTGCGCAAGCGATATTCAATCAGTAAGATAAATGTCTAATAATACCACCTCTCTTTTGCATGAACAGTAAACTTTACTCCCCTGAGCACGTAAGCCCCATCTGTCAGTAAATGCAGAATTTACACGCAATTACCCCATTTGTGCATGTGAACCCGGGCTAAATTCCAGGAACTACCTATTGTCCCAACTTTAATTGTCAACCTACCCCTAACCCTATGATCAACCATTCAAATTCTAACCTTAGCCATAATTCTCTACTCCACTAGGTTTTAGCGCACGTCCACCTGTATTACGGTGGTTTAGTTACAACTGCGTTCAAACTCCTTGGAAAACTGAATGTATTAGCATATGCAGAAGTCTGTTGGTCGACGGTAGCATAAAGTAGTTTGAATCTGTTGACAAACCCCCGGCTGCATGAAAGGAAAGGCCTACCATTAGTTACAGAACCAAAACTAACATTCCAGTAACATAGTTACAGGAAGACAGAAATCTGGGTAACTTTCGGTAGTCGTTTGCGAAAGTGAACACGGTTGGCTGTCATCAAGGAAGGAATCGAGGACAAAATTGCTGTGGGGTTCCATAAGCTTTTGTGATGGTCGGAAAGGCAGCAATATATGAGGATGCTATGCAAAGACCTTAATGGCCTACTCAGTGAGGAAATCCTCGTCAAGCAGGGCCCAGATGGAATCAGTGATATCTAAAAATTCATGATAAGGTTTTACTTGTTATTTATGTCGACTTGCATCCAAAAACGTGGAGGAACCTCCTATCACAATAGTTCGACACACATTTTAGGGAGAAATAATCACTTTCGTGAGGCTGAAAACCCGATTCTGATACCACTAAGCGCAAAATACCAGCAATTTACCGAACATTTTGTGCACCAATTACTCTGAAATAAATAACGGCTAGGCAATGTAAATATTTTATTGAGTTACACTGCCCAAATATGTCAAAGTTTGAGAGACTGATGGCCTTAAATATTTTTTTACATTTTTTGCTAACTGAAGCAAAGAAAGTGAGAGCGAATTTTGGATTTGAAGACGTGGTTCTTGTTTAAAGGTTTATTTATGGTGCTTAACAAGTGTGGGTAATAATATATATATATATATATATATATATATATATATATATATATACTGACAAAGACAACGGAGACTGAAGTTGACATTTCTGACTTATTCGCCCGCAGCAGTAGTCATACCACACCCAAAGTGTTACAAAACCTGAGATTCCATCCCTTGACCTGTTGGTTAGAAGTCCAACGCTCTAACGCACTGCGTCACGGGCTCGTTGTCCTCTCGGTTACGATTGGGTGTATCAACAGTGGTAGTTGGACGCACACAGATTACGCTATGGAACAGAGTCTTCCCGCTGTTTTGTGGGGCTCAATTTTGAGCCCAATTAGCAGATGCATGGTGGCTAGTGTCATTGGTAGGATAATATTACCAAGGGAGACAATAATGAACATTTATCGTTTGGTTATCACTCATCAGCCAACTATAGCCCACCCCAAGTTTGGGGCACCCGGAATGAGAACTCAATCTTTGGCCGGTAAATCAAATGAGTCAAATTGAATCGCGGACCCATTTTCCTATCACCTACGATTGGATGAACGAACATCAGGTTCTATTTGAGAGCGCAATGGCGAGTTTAATCAATATATACCGTCTTTCTATGCGTAAATGTAAATCAAAACGCTTATATAACAAAGGGAGATAGTCATTCCCTAACCCTCTTATGCAAGATTTCTGGTTGGATGTGATATAACTTATCATACAGATTTCCACGTTTCTTGTAATCAAAGCTACTGCACCTATGCTAATGCAAGTTCAAAACTTTAGTGTCTACCAGAAAGCACACAATAAATGATGGGTACCCATTGGCGAGTCAAACCTCTCGCAGCCGGGCCATTCAGTAGCAGAATCGTGGCGACACACGTGTCTGGGCTTTAAGTTCGTACCTCTGCTGCCAGTAGGGCAAATAACTTCGTAAGCTTCTACAGAAAAGTTGATGCAGACGATTTTTTAACGGTAAATAGCCAGTCTTCGGGATAATACTTTTGTCACGTGTAGTTTAATCTAACGTTTACAACAAAAGGTGGAGATCAAATCAACACGCTCAATTGCAAGGGTGATCAGAAAAGGAGGATTGTACGTTTGTCGTTACGGAACATGCAATAGGGAGGGAGTATGATCTCATCACAAAGTCAGTGGGACAGGAAAAAGTGCCATTCAGATAGCTTTTAGTTGTTTCGCTGTAGCGTGATGCGGCTCGGCCTTGGTTAGGGTAGGCAGTGGGTTTGAAGGAACCCCTTTAGCTAGCATAAGCTTGGACGCAGTAACTTAACCTATTTATTGATCAGCACATGATGGCATTAGAAAAACCGGCTGATATATATATATTGCTAAAAGAAGCGAAGATGCGCGTTCCCGGAAATAATTGAGAAGAAGAGGCGATCACGGGAACCATGGTTTTATTGTCCTGACGTTTCAAAATCAAACAAGATTTCATCGTCGGAGGTAAATATTGTACCGCGCCTCACAGTATTTATAGGTGGTAACATTTCGGCTAATACGGGATTACTAAGGTTTTTGAATTTGCGTGGAGAAGGGGCCGGGTTGGGGGTGGGGATCCTCAGTCATCATGCTGCTTGATGAGCAGGGTGGTGTTTCCGTCTTGGCGATCATCTTTTGCCTGTTCACTGAGTCCGTGGTGGACTAGGGGAGGGCGGGTGATGGCTTGTTCACAATCTGGTTGGGGGCCGGCGTTCGCACGTTGGCAGTAGTCGTCAGTACCCTCATCGACCGAAGCTTCCGACCCAGGCTGTTAATCTTGGTTGCGATCGCACCTCTGTGTGTATTCGCACCTGCCGGATAAGTGGTTGAGATGGCCGAGGCGATAACTGTTCCTTCGTCGGGTCTGGGTTGTGTTACGATTGCGTGCGTGTCCGCCATGGACTCACCCATGTTCGGATGCACATTAAGCCCATGTTCACGTTGGCTCTTTCGATCATTGAGCTGCGTCCGGAGGGCTTGGTAGGCCGTAGGAAGCGTCACACAAGGATTGATGGAGGTTGTTCCTGTGTGCCAAGCCTCGATGGTTTCCCTTGCCATTCGGTCACTTCCCCGACCAAGAATTTCAGCATTCTGGAAGGCGAACGTGTGTCCGGAGTCTGCGCAATGGTCCGCCACCAAAGACAGCGGGTCCATTCTTCTTACCGCCCTCATGTGTTCTCCGACCCAGGTTTGTAGACGTTTCCCGGTTTCTCCAATGTAGTTGACTGCGCAGGAATTGCATTGAACTCGGTAGATGACGTTTGTTGTTTCACCTCGGGGCAGGGGGGCCTTAGGCCTCATAACCAGATGTCGAATGGTTGACTCCGGCCGGTGGGCGATGCCGATCCCCATCGGTCTTAGGAGACAGGAGACCGCCTCCGAAACACCATCAATGTATGGCAACGCTCGCCATATCTTTGGTTGTTCGGTCGCTGGCTTTCGGCTTTGCCTGCACTGTCTGCTACGTTCGATTAAGTTGCGAGGATACCCGTTGGCCATGAAGAGGCGTTGGAGGTATCGAAGTTCTGCCTTTCTTTCGCCTGGCTCTTTGCATTGTGTTTCAGCCCTTTTGTATAGCGTTCGAACACAACTGCGTTTGTAGCATGACGGATGTTTGCTATGGTAGCTCAGGATTTGGCGGGTACTGGTGGCCTTCCTATACACCGTCGTTTTTAGGCCCCCGCTGGGTTTTCGATGGACGAGAACGTCTAGGAATGGCAGCTGGTTGTTGACTTCCACCTCAATTGTAAACTGGAGGTCAGGGAAAATAGAATTCAGGCTGTCATGAAATTCCTTGACCATATCCCGCTCGATGATGACAAAGGTATAGTCCACATACCGAGTCCAGAATTTCGGTTTGTAATTTGCGAAAACCAGGGTCTCTTATTTTTGGAGAACTGCCTCTGCAATGAAGCCCGAGAGTGGCGATCCCATTGGCGTCCCCTTGACCTGCTCGTACGTTGTTCCTTCGAAAGTGAAGTACGTCTTCAGGCAGAATTTTAAGAACTGGATGAGATGTCTCCCTTTTATCGTCTCGTCCGTCTCGTTGTACCTGCTCTCTCCGCCAACGTGAACATGGGCTTAATGTGCATCCGAACATGGGTGAGTCCATGGCGGACACGCACGCAATCGTAACACAACCCAGACCCGACGAAGGAACAGTTATCGCCTCGGCCATCTCAACCACTTATCCGGCAGGTGCGAATACACACAGAGGTGCGATCGCAACCAAGATTAACAGCCTGGGTCGGCAGCTTCGGTCGATGAGGGTACTGACGACTACTGCCAACGTGCGAACGCCGGCCCCAAACCAGATTGTGAACAAGCCATCACCCGCCCTCCCCCAGTCCACCACGGACTCAGTGAACAGGCAAAAGATGATCGCCAAGACGGAAACACCACCCTGCTCATCAAGCAGCATGATGACTGAGGATCCCCACCCCAATCAGGCCCCTTCTCCACGCCTATTCAAAAACCTTAGTAATCCCGTATTAGCCGAAATGTTACCACCTATAAATACTGTGAGGCGCGGTACAATATTTACCTCCGACGATGAAATCTTGTTTGATTTTGAAACGTCAGGACAATAAAACCATGGTTCCCGTGATCGCCTTTTCTTCTCATATATATATATATATATATATATATATATATATATATATATATATATATATATATATATATATATATATATAAGTCAAACAAGTGCGTATCACTCACTGATATGGTTAGGATCTCACTCGATCCCATTTGTCCGCTCGCCCGCCAGCTAGCTACCAGCGATAAACGAACGTTGTGTCATAGGACACATACCACATATATAGCACAAATTTGTTGCTAAGGGTGCAACAGGCAAGACGCAGACAGCTGTTTCACGGTCATTACCGATCATCAGTACGTCATATGCTGGCAGATTTACTGCGGACCACTTTGAACCTTACCTTTCCAAGAAATTATTTGGTTCTCACGATATGAACACTTTTGTTCATTCGGAATAGCTCTCATGATATGACCTTCTCTTTATAGTTTGGTTTTAGAGTAGTGCTTGCAAAAGCTTACCAGCGTGGAGCTGAATTAATCCGTTTTGCCTGTCTGATGCTACTAGGATTCGCATCCTTCTCAAAAGTTATTCAAACTGCACTTCTGTAATTAATCTGCCGGTCTTTGATTCGAAAAAAACAATATATATATATATAGCATCAGTCAGGCAAAACGGATTAATTCAGCTCCACGCTGGTAAGCTTTTGCAATCACTACTCTAAAACCAAACTATAAAGAGTAGGTCATATCATGAGAGCTATTCCTAATGAACAAAAGTGTTCATATCGTGAGAACCTAATAATTTCTTGGAAAGGTAAGGTTCAAAGTGGTCCGCGGTAAATCTGCCAGCTTTTCTTTCGAAGAATCGATAAGAACGCAATATCGACTCCACTCAGGGAACAGAAGATAGATCCTACGAGACTGGTGGAATATAGGTTTTATAGCTGGGGCTAAATAAAAAAGGAGAGCGCTAACATATCTCTTACCCTATACATTGGTTTTGTTAGGGTAAGCATTAGTTGCCGGTTTATTAGGGTCTCACAATAGTTCATTGCGCAACAGGTGCGAGATCTGGTGGCTGTTCCTCACGCCAACCCATATGTGCGATATCCTTCCTGCTGACCCGATCCCTTTTTGTTCGGACCCTTGATGAAAATGAGAATGAGACCCACTCTGTGCGTTTTGAAACTACCGTGGTGTCACCGATTGAAAAGGTTTCTGTTTGACCCGATGCTTCGGTATTCTATCATGGCTTTATTAGTCTGAGCTTTCGAGCTCTTACTGGGGTCCGCCGCCAGAGATTAAAGCAACAACAAAAAGAAGCAACAATTAAACAGCAACAATTCCACAGTTCGACCGTCGTAGTCCGACGATGTCCACCGTATGTTCCACGGAAGGGTGATGCAGAGACAGTGACTTGCGAGCGATTTAGTTTAAAGTGATAGCAGACTTTCGCTGTATCTACCGCCCTCTCTCCTCCTCCCTCACCTGAGCCGGTTGTCATGACAGAGTCAAAAAGACCGGAGATGGGAGAGGGCGCAGGTGGCTGGCGCGGCCGAAGCCGCCCTGGGCGTACCACCACATATGGCACGGATCCCACGAAGTGGGAGTGCCATAAAGGCCATATTAAGAAGGAGCCATTGCAGCCTGACTCTCAGTCCGCTAGTCAGCCACTCCACACAAAACACACATTGGGCTGACCACGCGGTCCGAGTTATCCCGCCACGGCTTTTAGCACACCGTGATAGTTTCAAGCGCGTCAGATTGTTTATAGTGAGGAACATGCACTGAGCCGTCGACCTCACTCTCTCCCCCACCCTTTAATCAAACCACTGTCCGAGCCGGTCAGTTGTCTGATGTGGAAGTGGGAAACAGCAGCAATTACACGACAGTTCGACCGTCGTAGTCCGACGATGTCCACCGTATGCTCCATGGGAAAGTGGAGCAGGGACGGTGACTTGCGCGTGATTTAGTTTAAAGTGATAGTAGACTTGCGCTGCATCTACCGCACTCTCTCCTCCTCCCACATCTGAGCCCGGTGTCAAGACAGAGTCAAGAAGACCGGAGGCGGGAGAGGACGCAGGTGGCTGGCGCGGCCAGGTCCCCTAAGTCCTAGCCGCCCCTAGGCGTGCCACCACACCTCTATGTTCGGCATTTGTTATGGGAGCGCAACCCGAATAACGCATGCCGTGCCCTAATGTGGCCCCCGTGTTGGTCCAACGCATCTACCACGTGGCCCGTTTAGGGGGCACACACACACACACGACAGTTCGACCGTCGTAGTCCGACGATGTCCACCGTATGCTCATGGGAAAGTTGAGCAGGGACGGTGACTTGCGCGTGATTTAGTTTTAAGTGATAGTAGCCTTGCGCTGCAGCTACCGCACTCTCTCCTCCTCCCCCACCTGAGCCCGGTGTCAAGACAGAGTCAAGAAGACCGGAGTCGGGAGAGGACGCAGGTGGCTGGCGCGGCCGGGTCCCCTAAGTCCTAGCCGCCCCTAGGCGTGCCACCACACCTCTATGTTTGGCATTTGTTATGGGAGCGCAACCCGAATAACGCATGCCATGCCCTAATGTGGCCCCCGTGTTGGTCCAACGCATCTACCACGTGGCCCGTTTAGGGGGCACACACCACACACGACAGTTCGACCGTCGTAGTCCGACGATGTCCACCGTATGCTCCATGGGAAAGTGGAGCAGGGACGGTGACTTGCGCGTGATTTAGTTTTAAAGTGATAGTAGACTTGCGCTGCATCTACCGCACTCTCTCCTCCTCCCC
This sequence comes from Schistocephalus solidus, assembly GCA_017591395.1. Classification (NCBI taxonomy): domain Eukaryota; kingdom Metazoa; phylum Platyhelminthes; class Cestoda; order Diphyllobothriidea; family Diphyllobothriidae; genus Schistocephalus; species Schistocephalus solidus. The sequence continues at coordinate 29,438 of WEDG01001747.1, forward strand.
CACCTGAGCCCGGTGTCAAGACAGAGTCAAGAAGACCGGAGTCGGGAGAAGAACGCAGGTGGCTGGCGCGGCCAGGTCCCTAAGTCCTAGCCGCCCCTAGGCGTGCCACCACACCTCTATGTTCGGCATTTGTTATGGGGTGCAACCCGAATAACGCATGCCATGCCCTAATGTGGCCCCCGTGTTGGTCCAACGCATCTACCACGTGGCCCGTTTAGGGGGCACACACACACCACACACGACAGTTCGACCGTCGATAGTCCCGACGAGGTCCACCGTATGCTCCATGGGAAAGTTGAGCAGGGACGGTGACTTGCGCGTGATTTAGTTTTAAAGTGATAGTAGCCTTGCGCTGCATCTACCGCACTCTCTCCTCCTCCCCACCTGAGCCCGGTGTCAAGACAGAGTCAAGAAGACCGGAGGTCGGGAGAGGACGCAGGTGGCTGGCGCGGCCGGGTCCCCTAAGTCCTAGCCGCCCCTAGGCGTGCCACCACACCTCTATGTTCGGCATTTGTTATGGGAGCGCAACCCGAATAACGCATGCCATGCCCTATGTGGCCCCGTGTTGGTCCAACGCATCTACCACGTGGCCCGTTTAGGGGGCAAACACACGCACACACACGACAGTTCGACCGTCGTAGTCCGACGATGTCCACCGTATGCTCATGGGAAAGTTGAGCAGGGACGGTGACTTGCGCGTGATTTAGTTTTAAAGTGATAGTAGCCTTGCGCTGCAGCTGCCGCACTCTCTCCTCCTCCCCACCTGAGCCCGGTGTCAAGACGGATCGGCTTCTGTGATATTGAATCGACCAACACACACCAATCCTAAGTTACCATCGTAAGCACCCGTTGTGCCACAAACGCGGCTGTGTGTGAACTCTCTACAGAAGGACAGAAACACATTGCAGCGAGTCGGATGACAAAAGGGCAGAACTCCGCTCCCTTCAGCGCCTTTTCATGGCCAACGGATACCCTCGTAACTTCGTCGAGCGCAGCAGGCAGGCCAAACCAATACAAAATCCGGTGACAAAACAGCCAAAAGTCTGGCGTGCACTGTCATACATTGACGGTGCCTCTGAGGCAGTTTCCCACCTCCTCAGACCCCTGGGGATCGGAATCGCCCATCGACCGGATTCAACCATTCGGAATCTAGTTATGAGACCGAAAGCCCCCTTCTACTAGGTGAGACGTCTAACGTTATCTACCGGATCCAACGTGACTCCTGTGAAGTTAACTACGTCGGAGAGACAGTGAAGCGAGTACAGACCCGTGTTACCGAAAACGTGCAGACAGTGAGGAGAATGAACCCATTGTTCCTGGAGGTGGAACACTGCAATCTCCGGGCACACGTTCGTCTTCCAGAACGCCAAAATCCTGGGTCGAGGAAATAACCGCATAACCAGGGAAACAATTGAAGCCTAGCACACGGAGCCTACGTCGATCAACCGTTGTGTTGCCCTTCCGGCAGTCTGCCAAGCCCTCCGGGTGCAGCTTATCGAACGTAAGAGCAAACACGAAATTAGGTCAAACGTGGAGCCAACCACGGGAGAACCTAGGACGGACATGCACGTAACCACGCCACAATTCGGGGCCGACGAATGCGCAGTCATCAATACTGTCGCATCAACCACTAACACGACAGACGATGAGATATGTAGTCAGAAGGACACAAACAGGACTAGCAACCCACGGCGCCAATTAAGGTCAATGTGGACGCGGGTGAGGGCTGCCAACTGTCAAACGCCACCCCTCGACGAGAGACATGCCAACTGACAGCAATTATCCTCACCCCTCCCTCCTTCGTACCGGTGACTACAGAGATGCTTCCTGTGTGTATGCGGGCGATGAACACCAAAGCCAATTAACGACTACCCCCACCCCATCCTCCCTACAGTTTACACTGTTAAGGTAAACTCGTACAATCTACACTGTGTTACAAAAATGGCTGTCACCCACGAAAAATACTGTGAGACGCGGTACAATACTCACCTCCGACGATGGAAGCTTGTATGCTTTTGAAACCTATAATCCATCAGATCGCCTTTTCGTCTCATTTATGTCCGGGGACGCGCATCTTCGCTTCTATTAGCAATAAACATATATATAATAATTGGAACCGACAAAGACAAGGTAGACTGTAATGGCCATTTCCGGCTTATTATCCGTCATCAGCCAGTCATCACCTATTCCAAGTGTGGACCACCTGGGATTCTCACCCGCGACCTTTGTTGATTGAGTCAAACGCTCTACCATTGACCAACGTGCCCGTTGTTTTGTCGCTTGTGATCGGGAATCTGATGATAGTATGGGGCTCACCGAATTGCTTAAGGAACATGTATGTTCCGTTTTACCTTGTCTCCCTTGTCGCTATGCGACCATCTGCGAGGGCTCTCAACTGAGCCCCAGGGCATAACGGAATATACACATTCCTTAAGGAGATCGGTGAGCCCCCACTATCATATATATATATACTGATGGCGAAATGCAGACGCTGGTTTTAGAATGATGTCTCCTAACGCAAAAGCCTAACATCTCCACAATACCATGGTAAATTACGTAGTGGACCAAAGAGAAAATTTCAAATCAACCCTTGCTTAAGAGGTAGAAACAGAGATGACAGCTCGGCGCTTCTCAGCCCCAAACTAGTAAATCCTCATACTTCATAACTTCGTCCGTCTTCCAGGTAGACGACTTTGTTTCATAATCCAATTGGTTTGCTAGGTGTGCTGTTATTTTGCTTAAAGGCCCTACCGGGTGCATCACGAATTACAGTAGCGGCGCGAATGCGTGCCAGTAGACTGACGTGCTAGCAGTGGATTCCACATCTCTGCAGTAAATTTATAGCCTCAAAAGTTCATTTATAGAAAGCGGTGATATTACATAAGCAGGCATACTAACACGTTAATTAAAGTGACAAAGGTTGCGTATCTGAGAGATTCAGTATCAGAGTGCATCGTCTCGACTAACATGGATCTAAAAGAAATCATCCCATTTCAAACTCTAAGTCTGTAAATTATTTACTTACAGACGTACTTAAGTAAGTCAATGATTATTGACTTATAGGTCAACACGCTATATTTTAAAATTTTGAATAGTAAATTCAGATGAAAAATTAAAAGAATTGGTAAGGAAATCACGCATTATATGTTAAAGCAAGTAAGATAGTTACGAACTGGCCCAAAACTCATATTGGCGTCGCGGGTGGTTTCCTAAAAACCAAGTGCCTTTAACTGTAAAATAAAAATACCAACATCTCCTTGAAACATGGTATAGTCATGCAATCAAACAAACTTGGGTAATCTGCATTCAACAAAGTTAATTATAGTGAATAAACTGCTAAAATAACCAGTACAGAACTCCTTAACTCCACTTCACAATGAATGGGCGGAATAGCATATGAATCCAGTTTCTAATCTATTCATCACCTTCTAGCTCCGCATAAGGACGGAACCGTGTGTTGGCAGGACTTTCTGGCATGTGTGCTTGATATAAAAGGACCTTCGACCTTGAATTGAATGCATCTTTTGGACCTATGGAAACAGGCGGACCCCCTAATAACAGACGATACTGCATGGATTTACCGTAATCACTTCATTTCGAGATACGCACTGCGCCTGTGCATTGGTCAAGTGACTGTAAGCATCTGTGTTCTGATTATTCGCCGGGTTAGTTGTGCTGTTTGCGCAGGCGCCCTTTGGGCACCATTGCACTTAGTTTTGCAGTGGCCTGCGTGCACGTGATTGCACTCATGACTCACTTATCTTTGCGCATTAATTTCTCTTTCATTTACTAAATCTGTTGTTTTCTTTTCTAAAAACCATATCTTATGTTCAAGCGCTCCTCAAAGAGGACAATTAGGAGTTAGATTGCGCGAGATGCTGCGCAGGAAGTGAGCATGTTTATTTGCAAGCGTTTTAAAGTAGATGAGGAAGGGCATCATTGAACCACCAGACGATCGTCCGTAAATGGATGCATCCAAGGACGCGTTGATATCTCTGTGTGGTCAAGTGACGGTGGGATAGATGGCCAGGTATCATCTGACTATGAGGAGCGCAGTACAGACTATACGCTGCCCTCACAAGCCTCCGTTTGTGAAAGGGTGAGGGAATGGGCCATTTAATCGAATGTAACCCATATGCACCTGCTCCGTATTCTATAAATACTCCAGTCGCCGACCCCAACACGCAAACCGACCCCCGTACACTGTTAGGGGTGTTGTACATTTATTGAGTGGAGGCTATGTTTAGTTGAGAGTATGTTCGCATAGGTCTTGAGAGTGAAATTAAAAGGCTCCCTGAGAAGCGTAGGATTCCGATGGGTGAAGACGAGATTGCAGTTAATCTGGAAATTGATGAAATATCAGGGTTTCGATGGACCAAAGTTGAACTTTGGCCTTTTTGTCCATGCTCGTCCGTCCTTTCATGTCGGACGCATTACAAGTTGCCCTTTACTGTGGAAAAGGAAATTTATGTGACGTGCAGTCTTTTTGAAAGCAAACTGTTGACACAATTCGATTGCTGCAGGTCACTGGGATGCAGTGCTGTTAGTTAAAATTGGCTCTGTACCTGTGGCAGCGGTCATATGTAATGCAGCGCCTAGTGCTTTCGGGAAACAGATCAAAAATTCGAATGCGTATCATGGATGTGCACGGCGCGATGTCAAAGGGTTATATAACTATAAAGTTGTCTATTAGGAAGACGAATATAGGGAGAGAAAGGACGAGAACTTCAGTGTGATAGCGGATGGCCAACACAGAGTGGAGAGGTCGCCATTTACAGACTGCAATTTTTGTCTTATCTAATTTTCCGTTAGGTTTCCTCCAGCTAGTTTACTTATGTGTTGTAAGGAGGTTTATAGGTTTATGAATACGAGTGGTTTAATAAATAATCCTAATTGTCTTCCTCTGCCAATAGCAGCCGAGTTTTCACAGCGCAGAATAATACAAAACGAAGTTGATTGTTTGAAGGGCGCCGAATTTAGGCAGTTTATTCTCAGCCTACGAATAATCGTTTAGGGCATCCCCTGGAAGCCATTGGAGGCATTTCTTATTACTATTTACGGCTGTACATTACCTCTAATGCCCGCAGCTATGTTTAAATAAAACAAGATTACGCGAAGGAAATTATATGCTTGTTTTCCCTCACATTTAAAATTGTATATGCTTCGGAACAGATGGTGTACAATGTGCACAGCTTAATGCACATTGCAACTGACGTTCAACGTCTCCTATCTATGCACTCATTTTCTCCTTCCTGTTCGAAATTTACCTAGGGAGACTGATGAAAATGCAGCGGAATCCGTCAAACCCTCTGGAACAGATATCTCAAAGTATAAGTGAAGTAGACGTGTGAGTATATGATGCGAAGGGACCGCAAAACCGTAGATTTCTTCATAATCTTATTCGCGTTACAATACCAGGGTGATATCCCTTATGTGAGCGGTATAATGTGTACTCAACTCCAATATGTGGATAGGCAACTCGCTTGCAAACGGCTGCATTCGCCTCGGGGAGAAATAGTCTGTGTTAAGAATATGCCGGTTGCAGCTGATGGATATACATACACGGTTAACAGATGTTTCATCCTACTTAAACTATCCGATTAGATCCTCCTAGATGCACGTCTATAAGGCTATCAGGGGTACCACTCTCGGCTGTGAGGCACTGTCGGCCTGATTTCAAAATAGCATTTGTTTCTCCTTAGACCGCTTTTTCGTTTCAATAGAAAATATTGACTTAGGACGTCGAAGCTTATTAGAGCTAAATAAGTTTAAGGCTTGTCACCCTTACAATCCCTTCCCATAGCGGAACAGTGTCCGCTAGACGTTTGCGCGCATTGATGGGATGATGTGCTCATAGCACTAGGATAAACACTCTTCGCCCTCTCTATTTATTTATTTAACCTTATTTTTCATGTGCGGTTGTAGATAGCATTATGAATTCTCCCAAGCAGTAAAAATGTACTCAGTGAGAACAGACGGTGATCCTACTTGGTTGTGGAACCAAACACCACCGTTATTGCCGGTAGGTTGCATTTACTTAATACTTATCATTTGGAAAAGGAGCCTTAAAGAAGGCCTGTGGATCGAGGGGATACAAGACACACTAGTCTTGCAAGAGATGGTCTGAACATCATGAGAAGATAATGCCATATTATAAGACGCTTTGCAACTGTAGAACAATCTACAGAAGATTATCACAGAGAAAAAACGGACTCACTTTACGAAATGCACAAATCCTTACCCATTCTGACCAAATGACAGGCGTGGATAAGGAGAATGGTTGGACACGCCATCACCCGCCTGCGCAAAGTTGAGGACACTACATCAGGGGCCACCGTGAGAGATTTACAGCCGGTCGTTGAAAAGCCTGCTAACGTTATTGACTGGCCTATCAGTAGCTGGTCGGAATTTAGGGAACTGAGCCTTACTTTCACAACTTATCCAAAAAGCTCTCTCGGAGATCGGAACACCGACGACTTCGGTAAACGCATCTTCTAGGCCCTCTTAGATGACGAAATAGCTATCGAACTTAATTATAAGGGCCGAAAAAAGGATGACCTGTGCGGATGTAATATATATTTGTTGATAATATGTGCATTTACACATATTCAGCTTAACTTCGATACGCAGACCTTTGCATGCAATAGAACAGTGGTGCCCGGGCAAAAACAAAAGAGGACCTAGCACGGTGCCTTGAAGGACGACGCTTACAATATGGTCTCAGCTGCAAATGAGTACATATGTGCGTACTTTTGCTCATAATGTAGTAGGTACTGTAAATACACGTACGATACAAAGAGAGTACAATAAGTTCTGATCTGCAGGCCATATGATTAATGTCAGTAGGAAATCTGCACAGAGGGTAAGGCAAATATTTTGTATAAACAAACATTAATTAAAGATTTCAAGGAGTATAATAAACATTAATACATAGCAACAGGATGACAGCAGTCAGAAAGCATCGGGTGTGTAATGTAGTATTCGGGGAAATAATTTCATGCAGGATATGGAGTCAGGTGATTCAGGCATGGCTTTTTAGGGTCAGACCCGAAATTTCAATAAACATTTGGGTCGAAGACAATCACCACTGTGGAAAAACCACGTAATGCACATTCACAAACAAGCAATACTGCAAGTAGTAGGAATCTTTTATGGCAAATAAGTTATACAGATGAGACGAACCCCTTGTTGCTGCATCCTGCAGCAGCAGAAACCACGGTGAAACACGTGTCTGGGCTTTAGCTTTTACCTATGTCGGAAGTACGGTATAACGTCTTTACTGTGACATTGATCCGATTTCCGTTTAAATGCTTCCAAGGTTGCAGAATTAACAATATCCTCTGGAAACGCATTCCCAACGTCAACCATTCTGCTAGATAAGAAGAACTTACATGTGTCCAGCCTAGCACCAGTCAAACGTAGCTTGAATGGGTGACCTCGTTGGTTAGTTGTAGTTTTTAGGTCGAAAAAGTCACCCGGTATTAGGCAGCAGAACTAACCGCATATAATACGGAAAGTTTGTATAAGGGCGTCCATTAGTTGCCGGTATCGCCCGTATCTCAGCATGTCGATATTAGAGTTATATCGGAAACGTGGCCAAAGTTGATATACTGTTGATATACACAATATTTCCACAGACATATGCTTACTATTAGGGCATATTCTGCTATTAAGAATGAAAATCATTACGATAATCAGAAGTATTACTGGATTTAGAGGAAATCACTAGCCCCTTATATTCTCCAAAAATTATGTATAACTAGCAGCATTTGTAGGTATTTTTACATTTTTAATTTTCGTGTACTCTTGTTCAACTGAACTTCTTTGCATGTTTGTTTGAAGATGCTAACAAATAAAACACAGCAGCCAGCTGTGACTTGCGACAAGGCCTCTTCTGATTTCGCTATTCGTTAAAGTTTTTGAGTCCTCAGTAAAGTCAGAAATAAAACATACCTATTTTAACTTTGCTCATATTAAAAAAGAATTATTGCATAATTTTACAAGCACTCTAGATAGACGGAGTTTTTTTCAACTAAAACTCTAAGTTTTTTTCCACGATATATTGCAAGGCCTAACAGAAGGCCTCCTCGACTTCATTCCACAAAAGATATTTATATAAAATGCTGCTTAATCTACAGTCCCACACTTTTTTCAAAAGAGACATTAAATTAGGAAAGCAGCTTAAGTATCCGTCCATAAGTTAATTATCGTTTCACGTAAGTTTTGCACAAATATTTGAAGTAGCTTTGAAAATGAGGCTCACGTGAGATAGGCGTAGGGAATATCTAGCAATTAGAGATGCTAATTATTCCAGCTCTGTTGCTCACGACTTCAATCTCCGTTCTTCCTCTAACTCTCACAAATTAATTCCGCCCTTATTTGATTGCAATAGTCATATCATTACAGAGGATGTGGACAAAGCAGAATCGTTAATTTCCTTCTTTGTCAAATATTTTAATCTTGAAACAAATCCCATCCCTCCAATTCCTCTGAAATTCGCTGAGTTGCTCACTACTATTCATTTTTTTTCAACAGATATTCAGAAAAATATAAACTGACTTAGTCAAGCGCACTCAGTTTGAAACGACAACATCTCAAATTCCCTTATTAAACAGCTATGAGTTCCCCTTTGCTAAGCAAAATATTATCAGTTTCTCTCCAGAATGGTTTCTTGCCTGATTATTAAAAAAACTATGTAATCATTGCTGTATTTAGATCTGGCTTATATTCGAATGTTCACAATTATCGCGTTGTTCAGAAGCCGCAGTCTCTTACTAAGGCCTTTGAAGGACTAATTGCTCTAAAATATTCAATACAATATACAAAGCTGAAATTTATGATACTGTGAAGTTTAGGCAATAATGTCGATATTTGGGTTGGATGAGGTGCTAGATAGGGATAGCATCACACATATATTATTAGTTCGCTCTATTTATCTCGCACCTGTGCCCCTAGAAGCTGGGCTCTACTCATTGACCACACACCAAGCAACCGCCATGACCGGCGGGCTAAATCGGGTGAGGGTCTCCGGTATTGTATGTATCTCTGCACCCGGTATGTCTGCTCCCTTTTCCTGCTCTCCCCCACTTCCTACTCCTTCCTGACCGCACCCTCTGCCCACTTCCCTGCTCTACCCCCACAGGGACAAAGCCGAGTACTTTTCACAGTTCTACCGCTCAGTCTTCACAAACGACACAAGGTTCCTCCGTCCCTCAGCGGATAACCTGCAGACTACAAGCATAAGCCACATACTTTTCTCAGAATTTCTGATCCGAAGGGAATTAAACGAACTAAAAGAGTCGAAATCCCCATGACCAGATGGTCTTCCACCCAAAATTCTGAAAGAACTCGCCAATGAACTTTACGCACCTCTGTCAGTGCTCTTTTAAAATTCATTTGACTTCGGAACTCTTCCTATCGATTAGAAGCTGGCATATATAACTCCCTAGTACAAAAGCGGTAGCCGGAATTCATTGACGAACTACAGACTCATAAGCTTTACGTGCATCCTTGGCAAGGTTATGGAAAGGATCATGAAGTGTTAATTGGTGAAATTCCTAGAGACTCATAATTTGTTATCAAACTATCAACACGGGTTCAGAAAAGGAAGATCCTGCACAAAAATTTGCTGCAATCGCTCCAGAGGTGGACCCAAGCACTTGAAGATAGACACGCGGTTCACATCACCTTCATTGACTTTCAAAAAGCCTTCGATACTGTGCCGCACCAAAAAACTGTTGTACAAGCTAGAAAGAATTGGAACCAGAGGACACTTCCTCAAGTGGATCGAAAACTTCCTGGTTGGTCAGCGCCAGGTGTGCATTGTCAAATGAGGTCAAGTTCTGCTGCGGTCGAGAGTGGGGTTCCTCAGGGTTCAGTACTAGGGCCAATATTGTTCCTAATATACTTGGACGATTGTGTCAGGGATCTGGACTGTGAAGCAGCAATGTTTGCTGAGGAGATGAAAATCTGGAATGTTATCCAGAGCCCTGCTGACGAAGATAAACTGAGATTAGCTTACTTCGGTGGGAGGAGTGGTCGAATCATTGGCTTTTGCTGTTCAACGTCGACAAGTGTACAATACTTCGCTTAGGCAACCCATCCGGATCTGCCGACAGTAGAAGTTACTTTCTCAACAATGAAGCCTTACAAGACGAGGAAACCCAAAAGGATCTTGCTGGGCTGATGACCGACATCTTAAATCCATCCTCTCACTGCTTGAGAGTGGTGAAGTGCGCAATGGCTGTGTTGCATGACATCAAACGAGCCTTTATGGATTTTTATGAAGATCTCTTCGCTAAGACATTTGGAAAATTCGTTAATCCGCATTTGGTATATGCTGTACAAGCCTGGAGACCCTGGACAATTCGAGATCAGAACTACCTCGAAAGAGTACAGACGATAGCCACTAAAATGGTTAGGAGTCCAAGCTCCTTGTTATATCCAATCCGTCTAACGAATCTAAATCCCTTCCCTTTGACATGTAGGCACATGCACGGTGATCTTCTGCAGACAATCCGCATTTTGAAGGGATTTGATTGTTGTCTGGAGTTCTCGGATATCTTTGAATTTGCTCTCACGACCCATCTCCGAGGTCACCCATTAAAACTACGCATCCAGCAGGCGAAACAGGATGTGCGAAATTTCTCCTTCTCTGTCAGAGTTGTGAAATCATGAACTGACATCCCTGAAGACGTTGTGATGTCACTATCACTGGAAATCTTTAAAAGGAACCTTGACAGATTTTTGTTCAAAACAAGCCGGAGCGATGAGGAACTTATCTTAACCTTCGAGAGTTATGCACCATTTGTTAAATTTTATGATCAAATTTGTACTTGTGCAACCCACATGGTTTATCTGTATACCGCACTTACTTTCAAGTTAAAAATAAGGTACTCAAAGGCCCATGCATATTTCCCTCAATATATCAAATTTTATTGAATTGAACATGGATGAGGACAGTGCAGAAAGAAACAGCAATCTATGAAGCCAATTGTATCGCCATTGCCAAGGAGAAAGGTCGGTACGAATGTCACCCGGATGAACATAGGGAATTCCCAAGCCCTCCAACATGCCCGCGCTGTCAAGGAAACTTCCGCGCGCAAATCGGCCTGGTCGAACATTTTCCGACGCAATGAAAAACCAATCCGACAACTTCGCACTGTGCATCAAATTCTCCTAACTCTCCTTTGGACCCCCACCCAAACGGCCATCACTGACAATAATTCTACCAATCCCACCATCATAGCGAACACATCCCAATACTGATCACCTGTTACCTCCACCGCCACAACCACCACTAAATCCGTCATCATCATGAGAAGTGATGGGGGCTCGGTCCCTAACTGTCCTCAATGCGACTGCGCCTTCAATTCGCGCATAGGCCTGGTCGGTCACTTGCAAACCCATTGCACACAGACTGGTGAACCTGTACCTGGAGCACCAAACCAGATCGCCGACTCAACTGCCTTCATTGCCCTCGCGAATTCTCTCACCGCATGGGCCTATTCGAGCACATGCGCATCCATGACAGCGGAATCCACTGCAATTTCGACATCACCGATGCCTCATGCATACCCTCCGCTCCTACCATTTTCACCACCACTGCCCCCTCCCACGAATGCCATTACCTCAGCCAATTATTTTTAGTATCAGAAAGGGTAATGGGTGACTATGCTAGGCGAAGAAAACCTGGAATTAATGATTATTCGAAGTTTAGGAAATTATATAGATATCTGGTGCTGATATTATTTCTAGTGTCTGATAGGTCAACTGATGGCTGTAAAAAGAATCGAACTGCTTAAATATTTATGATAATGATACGTTTATGCAATTATTTTTTGATACGTTATGCAATCTTTTTAACCTGATGTTGATTAGGTAAATGGTGAATACAGATCTTTGTAGGCATATTGAAGCTATGTTAATATTTGTTGCAAAATTATTTTTTTGTGTCATGTGGATCAACTGATGGGTGAAGCCATATATGATAAGAAAATAAGAGTGGAAATGTTTACGGTTGTGAAATATACCACAGACATTTGCTGACCTACTATTCATAACTTAACCATATGCTTTCTTGCATTCATTAATTGTTTTCTAAGCAAATACTCTTCCAGTTACCGAAATTAAAATATATATTTCTCTAAATATTGGCGTATGGAGAGCCAATAAAAAGTGTCTGTTAGGGGATTCTTACAGATGTAGGGAAATAGTTTTCGGATAGCTGATTACTATAAGAGTTGAAATAGGGATAAGTTTGTTGTTTATTAACTTGGAAGGAGGGACTCTAGAAGGAAGGTGGAGGTTAGTGGGAGTGGGCAAGCTGGTATATGAATTAAGTGGTGGGAAGCTGGATCTAGTATGGATGTTAAATAAGTTCAGCTGACTCACGTGCGAGCTATTGACCTTAAGTGGTGGGAAGCCAAAACTAGGTTGCAGTGCAAATGACTGGGGGAGATGCAAAGAGGGCCCATTGGCATGATAAATAATAGGGCGTTCCTCCAAACCCAGTGTGCAGAACAAAGAATTATTCAGGGGAATAATTGAACCTACTGGATTTATAAACGAGCTCTGGTATATGAGCTTAGTAAATCTAAGAGGAGGAAGCATAAAATTAGATGGAACCACACTACATTTCTCTTGGATCAGATTTAGATCCAGTTATTGAATCACGTCCTTATGACGAAATTCCTAAGGGAATTTGAAAAGAAAATTCTGAGGATTAGGGAACTATCCGAAGCTATCATTCTATCGGACGTAGATGGATCCGTGGACATTCTAGGCGGATTCTGTTAACTTGGAGGTAGATAAGGGCGGTAGTTTACTTGAGTGAGGTGCAAAGTTCGAGGTTATGTGAGGCAGTGGGTCGAATTTTACCTTCACTGACTTAAGGTCAATTTTATTATGAGCAGAATAATGGGTGATTGGCTAAGTTTACGAAGGTATATTGGAGAAGCGGGACCGGTATCTTCGCTCCGTGAGTGTAAGATCATGCTAGATAAAAATGTTGGAGGTTTCCGGATAAGTCACTTTATTGAGGGAAGTAGGCTTTCGCCCTTGAGCTCCCAATTCACATCCAAAATGTCAATAGTACAAACGTTTACAGTGATATATCTGACAAATGAAAATGTAGGGTCATCGATATGTGTGGGCCAGGCGCAACCTGCCACTGTTTACACAATCTTCATTATATTGACAATAGTTTCTCAGAAAATGAGTATCTAGTTTGAATTTAAATGTGTCAACAGTTTCTGAAAGGACCACCTCGTCAGGGAGTCCGTTTCATGCTCCAATGAGCCTCTGCGAAAAGGCGTTCCGACGGACTTCCGTGTGGACAAACTTCCTCTGCAGTTTAAAGGGATGACCCCGCAGATGTTCCGTCCCAGCCAATTCGAAGAAGTCAGCAAATTCTAGGGCACCATCACGGCCTCTGACAATCCGGTAGGTTTGGATGAGGTCACCGCGTAGTTGCCTGTAATTTAGAGGAAACAAATCAAGTTCAACCAGTCTGGCTTCGTAAGGCAGATGACTTAGATTCTTGACCATCTTCGTAGCCCTCGCCTGCACTCGTTCCAGCTGTAGATAATCCTTCTTAAACCACGGACGCCAGGCCTGGATGGCATATTCCAAGTGAGATCGAACAAATACCCCGTAGGTTTTTTGGAAGAGTTCCTTATCAATCTGCACAAATCCACGTCTGAGCGCAAATAAGACCTGTGTAGCGCGTTAAGCTGCCTTTAAACACTGTGAAGATGGTTTAAGTGAGGAGTTTATTAGAACACTGAGGTCCTTCTGTTCCTCAACAATTGAAAGGGGCTGCCCATTGAGAATGTATTGGTAGGAATCATCCTCCTCACTGGTCCTTCTGGTACGCAGTCTTAGGACCACACACTTCCCAACGTTAAAATTTAAGAGCCAATGAGCAGACCAGCTGCTAAGACGGTTGAGATCCTCTTGAAGTGCGTGCCTATCGAAATCAGATCTGATGACCCTCCACAATTTAACATCATCTGCAAACATGATGGCGCTGCAATCCAGGTCGTCGACACAGTCGTTGATGTACACTAAGAAGAGTAAGGGCCCTTATACCGAGCCTTGGGGGACACCACTTAGAACCGGAGTAGGTGTTGACTTCGAGGTATCGACGCACACAGTTTGCAATCTATCTGTAAGAAAGTCTGCGATCCATGTCAGCAGCATTCCTCTTATGCCGATTTCAGATAATTTGTAGATGAGACGTTTGTGTGGGACACTGTCAAACGCCTTCTTGAAATCAGTGTATATGACGTCAACCCTACCATTTTCGTCCAGTGCACGAGTCCACTGCTCTGTGGAGAGTAATAAACTAGAAAGACAGGAGCGATTCTGTCTGAAGCCATACTGAAGATCGGAGAGGCATCGGTTTTCCTCAAGGAACTTCATGGTTGCCTTCTTGATTCTTTATTCCATTATTTTACAGCAAATGGAGGTTACGCTGACAGGCCAATAATTGTTGACATTTGATTGAGCACCACTCTTGTATATGGGGTATATATTTGCGGCCTTCTATTCGGATGGCAGTTTCCCTGATTCAAATGACGAATTAAATATATGCGCTAGTGGTTTGCACAGTTCACTGGCCAGTTCTTTCAAGAACTTTGCTGTATAATCGTCCGGACCAGATGACTTCGCTTCTTTCAGATTTCGCAGTTCTCGTTCCACGAGAGGTTCCTGGAAGAGTTTATATTCAAGCACTGGACCGGCGTCTATAACAGCACTGTTGACGTGGTCAAGCTGAAGTTCCGGTTCTCTATTGAATACAAAGGCAAAGAACAAACCTTAGTGCTCGGGTTTGTCGCAATTTTCAACGACTTCAACATCATTCCCATCCATGAGTACTGCTACTAGGTCCTTGTTTTTTAGTCGGCTATTGATATAATTGAATAAAATATTTGGTTTATATTCAGCCTTTTGAATAATTCTTGATTCATAGTTCTTCCTTGCCTGACGGATCATTCTTTACAGCGTTTCTTTGATGACGAAATTCTTTGAGATGTTCTGCTGACCCGGTTTGCCTAAATACCTTCCATTTTTTATTCTTCTTCTTTAGCTGCCTGTTAAGTTTTCTTGTTAACCAGGCGGGGCAACTATTCTTTTTTTGCACCTTCACTGGACAAAAGCGTTCAATCAGATCGAGTGAGACTGTCTTAAATGATCGCCAGTCATCCTCTGGATTCCCTTTAAGCAAACAATCCCATCTCATAGACATCAGTTCTTTCCTCATCGCGTTAAAATCAGCCTTCCATATATTTCGCTTGCATTCCGTTCCATTCTGGCGCTGAGAATAAAGTGAGTAATCCCACATCAGCGTACTATGGTCACTCTTACTGAGGGGTGCAATAGAATACACTTCATCAATACTAGAGAAGTCCTTCGTAAATACAAGGTCCAGGCAATTTGCTCTCTGGTTCTCTCTAAATCTCGTTGGTATGTTAACCTTCTGTACCAGAGGTTGGTCGAGAGTGAGATCCATTAGCTTGTGGCCGAAGGAAGTTGGTGCACCATCAACTGTCAGATTAACCCAGTCTAATATAGGTGCATTGAAATCTCCAGCAATAAGCACCTCCTGGTGACTTGCTACTTCCTTGAGCAAATGGAGGAGGGACTCATCAGCTGCACTTGGAATGTTCGGTAGTCTTTAGATCGTCAAGAATTGTAGGTTCTGTGAACAATCCTTTTTAATCTTTATCCAGAGAAATTCATATTCAAGGAAGATGGAGTGTGCTCGTTCGACTGCCGAGATTCCTGTCCTAACATATACGGCCACTCCTCCTCCCTTTCTATTTTCTCGGTCTTTTCGAAAAAGTTGGTATCCATCTATCGAAACCTCGTTATCCGCGATTTCGGCTTTGAGCCACGTTTCCGTAATGGCAACGATATCGGGGGTTCGGTTTGATACTAATGCTTTGAGTTCATCTACTTTCGATAGGAGACTCTGAGCATTGGTATACAAACATCTCAATTTAGACTGGGTAACTCCTCCATATAGACTTCTGCGCATTTCGCGCGATTGAATACTAGAATCTGTCATTGTTTTCCGAGATTAACTGGTGTCCGTCCCACCGACGCTGTGTTCTGATGAGTGGTCGTCATCCGAGTTCTTGAGCGCCTTCTTTTTTATTATTCAAGCTCTGTACAGTTGGATACATCGTATTTAGTGTCCTTCGTCTCGGCGAGAATCCACCTTGATTATGTACGGGGTCTGCCATAAGAAAGACCTCTTTATCACTTTTATTTCCCCGTCCTTTATTTGGAGCCATTTTTCCCCCTGCTCGGTCCTCTTCTTCAGTTCTGCTCTCAGCATCCTCATTTTGTACCTTTCCTTGGGTTCGTAATCCGGCTTAAAAAACACATCCCTGTGTGAGCTACGGAGAGCCGTTCTCCGTTCTAGGAGGCGTGAAGCCTGAACATCATTTTCAAGAATGATTTTAAGAGGCCTTGGTGATGATAGTTCATGTGAAACATCCGCTTTTCCTAAACGGAATGCTTTTTGCACTGTTACGCATTCGCCATCTCGAAGAATCGAATATGAGTATTCTCGGAAAACACTGAGGTCATGTTCTACCCTTTCCTTTGCAATCAGAGAAGTGGACTCGGGAACCCCTTTAATAACGAGATTGCGTTTTCGGTCGAAATGTATGTCTGGTGACTTTGAGTTCAGATTTGTTGATAGAGCATCAGTATTAGGAAGAATGCTACTCTGGTCGACGATGATATTTTCGTCAGTATGAGCAACTATTCCTAAAGTTACTGGCAAACCCCTTTTGGAAACTTTGCCAATTGGTCCTCCACTTGCTCCTGTATTACCAACAGAGGATTGCACTTGAGCATCTATCGGTAAGAACGAGCCTTTTCCGGAGTTCAAACCACTTTTTTGTGAAAGCTTCTTGGCCCTTTTCGACTTCGAATTCTTCGTCTTAGGCGCTTCAAATTCGACGTGCTTTTCAACTTCACCCTTTTTTGTATCATTCAGCAATGATGCCGCATATGTTTGTGTATCCAGCACATTTCTGCTTCTGTCTAAGCTCGATGACAGTAGTAAGGTACATGAGCTGGTTTGATCTCCCTTTTGAAGTTCTGTAGACGCAATGTCTTTAAGCTCTACATGAGGTATTCTTGAGGAAGCAATATTTGCAAACGTTATTTCTTTGGTTGGAATTCTCGTTGCTACGGGTGTTTTTTTCCGGGTGAACTTTGAACTTTCTCTTTGAGATCGACCATTTCTTGTTTCAAGTTACTTATCTCTTTCTCCATCAATAAGAATTTCTGCAAGAGATTTAAACACCCCATGCAATTTTCGTCCTCGTAGGTGACATTCATTAGTGTTCCCAGGCTTTTTGCCCTCTTGGCAGGAGGAGAAGTGGTAACAGAATATCTGTCTTTGTCATATTTTTTTGTTTGGATACCATTTTGTTTTCAAAATTGTCGTGAGGACGTAGCATAGTCGTTATGTTCGTCGCCACATGAATCTGCGACCTGGGTTTGAGACCTGCTCGCGCTGCGATTTTTTTTCCTCAGCACAGATGAGTCCTGAGCGTCTGCGTTTTTCATACCTCTTATGACTGTATTCAAATGCATTAATTTATGAATCCTCTTAAATAACTGGGCTAGGATGCAATAGTATTCAGCAGTCAGACTTCTAATAAGCATGCAACGACTCAGCCTTTGTTGCGACTTCTCCCTCCCTGATGAAAGCAGATTAGAACAGCACACCGCTGGTGGGAATTTAGGAGCAAGTGAACGCTGAAGCTTGTATTTCTCGTAGGGATAATGTCCTGGACGTGGAATAATCGTCAGTGATGGAATATTTGGATAGCCGTAGAATCGTCCCTAATAGCAATGAAATACGATTCGAAGGTCGACCGGTCGTACGTCAATCGTAGCTGGAATTTGATTGGTTGCTAGTGCACCTCGATGACGCGTCGCTAAGGGCGAAAAAGAATGCGCACAGCGTTATTGGCAAATCGATCGGGCACTGAGCTGTCAATCACGCGCGCGCCGTGCCACGCAACTTTCCTGCGCTCTCGTGCTGCGACGCGGTCGCTTAACTGCCTGTACACCTGTTCTGTCTATACTGACCGTTTTTTTGCTTTTTTTGCAGAATGTTTTCAGCAGTAGCTAAGAGAACACTTAGGAGAGGTGACCAGAAAGGCTTTCTGGATGATTCACGTCAAATTGCCGAGAATATGAGGGAAATGTATCCGGTCGACTCATCTTCATCGTCATGGCATCTGAACTCTTCCTCTAGTTCGTCATATGACGACTCGAACTCAGAGATTTCCTCTGCTGATGAGGAGATAAGTTGGATGTCAGATATATCTGACGTGGCTGCAAACAACTCTTCAATAACATATACAATTGAAGAGGAACCAACAGTTCAAAAGGCTATGAGTTCATGGGCAATACGCTAGCGTATACCATTGATTCATCTGAGCAGTCTTCTGAAGATTATCAGACGATTGACCTCGGACCTTCCTGCAGACGCACGAACGCTCTTGGGTGAAGCAAGTGATGTTTCAATGGTAACGGCAATGGGCAGTGGTAAGTGCGTTCATTTACGACTTGTTAAACAATTAACTGAGCAGTTTCGAGACCCTACCAGGCGTCTAATAGGCAATAGTGTTGTAAAGTATTTAGCTATTTTAGCTATTTTACATTCCTAATCCCTTCTTTTTCTGTAGGGTTGTAGCTCATTATGTCTGACGATGGAATTCATACTGGACGTTCAGGAAGGAACACGAAATGTCCAATAGATCTACATGTTTATGTCACAAACTTGCCCTCCGTCTCATCCTCATAGGTATGCAGAAAAATTACCACCGATACCGCTGTTTTAGGACAATTCATTGGGAAGCAGTGATTCAAGTAAAACTTTGCCTATCGCACAGTCTCCCTCCTACACTGGTAAGCTTATTCCTTAAAAAGACAATTTTCGTAGACGGCAGTAGGCACCACCGGAAAAGGCGACGTGGTCACAGAACCAAACACCAAAGGCACTCATCAGGCAGAGCTTACCATCGATGGTACATGCAGGGCCATACACAAGAATTGCGCCATTTTATGACCTGAAGGTAGAGGCGGCTGCATTGCAGCGACTTCTGGAGGAACGTTTGGTGATATCCGCCACCCAAGCACCCCAACCGTCGTCAAAATTTCAAATATTTAAACCAATTTTGGCCCTAGATGAACTGTACGCCTTAACCGAAGACGACACAGAAAAATCCTTCAGGGAGCAATTTGTAGGCAGACTGCACATTATTAACCATCTTACTAGGTTACGTATTTAGCTTCCTTTGGTGGCGATAGCGTCAGCAGTTTTGCTGATCGCATATTTTTTGCCCTATTTGCTGATGAGGTTACCTACAACTTGACTTTCTACGGTAGGCACCAAGGCAAAAAGGCATTTTTTGCTTCCCCTCTCTATGAAGTTATTCTGGGTAAGTTAAAGCTCAATAATTACTTAATCATATTGCCGCAGAGGTTTTTAATAGGTGGAATAATCCACAAAAAGCCGACAAATAACAGTTGGAGAGGGCTTTAAAGAAGGCCTTTAAGAAGACATACGATCGCATACGCAAAAGGGGCCTAAAGGCTACCCTCGGGAAGAGTCTTGACGGTTAGTCAAATTTGTTAACATTGTCTACAACAATTGCCTGCATTAAAAATCAAGCTGATTGTGATGCTTTTATAATTAGCATTTCAAGGTCCATTGCGTACTCACTCACTGCCTTTGCATTTTAGAGGGGAGATCCATTGAACCGACGGACGGATTGCCAGGTCCCTCGATACAGGATTAGTCCAGTGACTTCAATTGCGGACAGATTTCAGATTTATTTTTGTATACCTCAATTTTTAACACTTTTTTAAACAAAATATACTTTACTTTCTTGCTCAGTCTTACGAGATTAACCTTACCATTGGTAGAAATTGTCTCAGAATGTAATGGGAGTCATTTTTAAAGCGTTTACCTAGTTGGGGGGTCTACAGAAAGAGAAAGGGGTTCCGCTGCGCAGTTGAAAAATGAGATACGAATTTTTCGGATCCGATTCGCGTACGAATTAGCGGTCATGGTAGTATCCGATTCGCGTACGAATTGTTATTATAAAGATTACCGTGTGAATCTAGGAATATTTTTGATAGAAAATAGTCCAAATTTTGGCATAAAGTCGCTACTGTTACATAATACAGAAATGGCAAGCTGCCCAAAATGGCTATTTATGTTTACTGACATCGCAGCCCTAATAACAATTCGTACGCAAATCAGACGCGAATCGGATACGACCGTACGAATGGTCGGACTCGAATCGGATACTACCATGACCGCCTAATTCGTACGCGAATCGGATCCGAAAAATTCGTATCTCATTTTTCAACCGCGCAGCGAAACCCCTTTCTCTTTCTGTAGACCCCTAACTAGGTAAACGCTTTAAAAACGACCCCCATTAAATTCTGAGACAATTTCTACCAATGATAAGGTGAATATCGTAAGACTGAGCAAGAAAGTAAAGTATATTTTGTTTAAAAAGTTAAAAATTGAGGTATACAAAAATAAATCTGAAATCTGTCCGCAATTGAAGTCACTGGACTAATCCTGTATCGAGGGACCTGGCAATCCGTCTGCCGGTTCAATGGATCTCCCCTCTAAAATTCAAAGGCAGTGAATTTAGTCTGTGCGTGAGTACGCAATGGACTTTGAAATGCTAAGTATAAAAGCATCATAATCAGCTTGATTTTTAATGCAGGCAATTGTTGTAGACAATGTTTACAAATTTGAAAAAAACGTCAATACTCTTCGCGAGGGTAGCCTTAAGGCCCTTTTGCGTATGCGATCGTATGCCTTCTTAAAGGCCTTCTTTAAAGCCCTCTCCAGCTGTAATGTTTTGGTTTTTTGTGGATTATTCCACCTATTAAAAACCTCTGCGGCAACATGATTAAGTAATTAATGAGCTTTTACTTACCCAGAATAACAGCGTAGAGAGGGGAAGTAAAAAAGGCCTTTTTGTCTTGGTGCCTACCGTAGAAAGTCAAGGTGAAGGTTACCTTGTCAGCAAAAAGGGCAGAAAATATGCAATCAGAAAAACTGCTGACGCTATCGCCTCCAAAGGAAGCTAAATACGTTACCTAGTAAGATGGTTAATAATGTGCAGGCTACCTACCAATTGCTCCCTGAAAGATTTATCTGTGACGTCTTAGGTTAAGGCGTCCAGTTCATCTAGGGCCAAAATTGGTTTAAATATTTGAAATTTTGACGACGGTTGGGGTGCTTGGGTGTCGGATATCACCAAACGTTCCTCTAGAAGTCGCCGCAATGCAGCCACCTCTACCTTCAGGTCATAAAATGGCGCAATTCTTGTGTATGGCCCTGCATGTACCATCGATGGTAAGCCCTGCCTGATGAGTGCCTTTGGTGTTTGGTTCTGTGACCACGTCGCCTTTTCCGGTGGTGCCTACTGCCGTCTACGAAAATTGTCTTTTTAAGGTATTAGCTTACCCGCATAGGAGGAGGCTGTGTGATAGACAGTGTTTAACTGGAATCACTGCTTCCCAATGAATTGTCCTAAAACAGCGGTAACGGTGGTAATTTTTCTGCGTACCGATGAGGATGAGACGGAGGGCAAGTTTGTGACATAAGCATGTGGATCTATTGGACTTTTCGTGTTCCTTCTTGGACGTCCAGTTTGAATTCCATCGTCCGACATAATGAGCTACAACCCTACAGGAAAAGAAAGGATTAGGAATGTAAAATAGCTAAAATAGCTAAATACTTTACAACACTATTGCCTATTAGACGCCTGGTAGGGTCTCGAAATTGCTCGGTTAATTGTTTAACAAGTCGTAAATGAACGCACTTACAACTGCCCATTGCCGTTACCATTGAAACATCACTTGCTTCACCCAAGAGCGTTCGTGCGTCTGCAGGAAGGTCTGAGGTCAATCGTCTGATAATCTTCAGAAGAATGCTCAGATGAATCAATGACATACGCTAGCGTATTGCCCATGAACTCATAGCCTTTTGAACTGTTGGTTCCTCTTCAATTGTAGATGTGCTTGAAGAGTTGTTTGCAGCCACGTCAGATATATCTGACATCCAACTTATCTCCTCATCAGCAAAGGAAATCTCTGAGTCCGAGTCGTCATATGAAGAGGAAGAGGTCAGATGCCATGACGATGAAAATGAGTCGACCGGATACATTTCCCTCATATTCTCGGCAATTTGACGTCAATCATCCAGAAAGCCTTTTTGGGCACCTCTCCTAAGTGTTCTCTTAGCTACTGCTGAAAACATTCTGCAAAAAAGCAAAAAAACGATCAGTATAGACAGAACAGGGATACAGGCAGTTAAGCGACCGCGTCGCAGCACGAGAGCGCAGGAAATTTGTGTGGCACGGCGTGCGCGTGATTGAAAGCTCAGTGCCCGATCGATTTGCCAATAACGCTGCGCGCATTCTTTTTCGCCCTTAGCGACGCGTCATCGAGGTGCACTAGCAACCAATCAAATTCCAGCTACGATTGACGTACGACCGGTCGAGCTTCGAATCGTATTTCATCGCTATTAGGGAGGTTCAGATGCTGAGATCACTCTACGTCCCATGGCTTTCGATCTCATCTTACTTTGATGTAATCTACAGTTGATGAATTAAATAAAGTTCCTGACAGACTTGATGACTAAATTTTGGTGAGAATTTAACTGTTTAAAAATCAACACAGCTGAAAACCATCAGGTTGTATGAATTAAGAATTGCCAAATGCAATGAGCAATCAGCCGTTAGAATTTAGTGAAAATCGAACGGGGAATTGCAACTGAATATTCCAAAAAATAAGGCGTGTGTATTTAAATTTCTACAAAAATGGCTAAAATATTTATGATCTTCTACAAACACAACAACTCATTCTGCTCGATCTAGAATGTTTGCATTTAGATTCATCTGATAGGAAATTGTTGGTAAATCAACAACAAATATTAAAATATTAAGTACTATGCTGGGAGTCATGAGAGTCATGAAAGTCAATACAAATTTCGTGTATTAAAAACATGAACAGACAATAGCAAGTGGATGCCAGACATTATGACTTTAATCAGTAATGAGGTTTATAACGAAAAATCAACGTGGATGCTTTAGAAAGTGACGAATCACTATATGAGAATACTGCTGCCGGATATTCACCAGTTTTTAAGTGAATAGGGCAGCGCCATCCTTTGGCCGTTCTTATTGGTCGTTACTGCTCCTCCCCACGAAATCCGCTGGGCTTTCTTCACCCTATAAGTGTTACCGTAGGCTACGGTCACTCGCTCTTTCCCAAGCTCCTGCAAGGTTATTTCGAAGGATACTAATGAAGATTAGTGAAACTTCAAAAATTAAATTTGCAGAAGACGATGGAACGTTTTTAGCTACCGGATGGTCTTCCAGGCTTGATCAAAAGGGCAAAAGTTTGTCCCCTTGGAAATTTCCTAGGCTAAAGACTATCATTGATACCGCTCCCCTCATGTTTCGGTATGTATCAAACGTTACCTAGTTTCCTCTATTTTTTGCTGTTTTGCATTGACATACTGCATATTCCGACAGGTGTATTTACAGTGCAATGTAAATAAGTATTTACCACGTGGTAAATATACTTACATTAATGTGAGATGCATCACGCATCGTTTCTACTCTTTTAACTTTCAGCATACCCCTCATATCTGTCTATGTTTAGTATCTCTTTGCCGACTGCCTTATTATCCTCTTTTTTCCGGGTCCTGGTCGTCTTCTGTAATCGTTGTTTTCTAATTGACCCTCGAGTGTCAATTCTCCTGTCAGATATCCATTATCACAGAATAGTTTATATTATGAACTACTCTCAATCATTCGCGATTTTGTTTTAAAACATAGTGGGTTCAAAGGCCTCTTCTCTATTTTATCAGCCTCAAATTGCTAAAATCATAAAATATACTGTCGTATAGCACACTAGGGAGTTTTACTAGCCTTAAATATTTTTCCCTGGTGGCTACATCGTGTATTATTTTAACTAAGATCTGATTTCGCCATGCAGAGTTTACGAAACGGCATGCTAAGTTATCATAATTAAGACTCTCTTACGTCTAACATGCATTTTCAGTGTTCACGCATTCCTTGCCGTCTAAATTTGTTGTCCGGCGTTGCTGTGTCAGGAACAGCGTCCGAATTCGTAGTCATCGTCGGATCCGATTCGCGTCCGAATAATCGTACCGTCGGACCCGATTCGCGTCTGAATTCTTATTAGGGCATAGAGTTCAAGCCAGACTAGCGTTGGTATGGACTCGACTACAGCCAAGTGAGGCCGTTCCCACTTACATACGAACCATTTTAACCGTACACTTTTAATTCACAGGTGTATAAATATCTTCACAGTTTATAGCTTTACCGCTTTATTACTATCTTCTACTCATCGCTTTTGTTGCAATCAAAAACAACTTCAACTCATAACCGACAATGATGTGACCCTTAGTCTTTAGTGGTAGGCTCGTGCCATTGGACGCAGGCCCTTTGACAGGTTATGGACGTTATCGTGAACGTTGGACGTTGTCGAAAGGCTGCTATTAGATGTCATGTAATTTCTTCACCGTCGACATCCCTACTACTCTCGTCATACGTACCACTACTCCTACCAGTGTTACCAATATTACTCACTCGTCGAAGTACTACTAGAAGTGTCAGTGTATTTCTACTGTTACTGGTACTACTCCTGTTTCTCTTTTTAATCTTTCTACCACAGCCACCACTACTGACTGTTACTCGAGTCTTATTCAGGAAGATTACCATTTTCCAGAGGGGGGGTGAAGAGGCACCTGACGCATGAATTTATTGATATTGAGCTATACTTTCGCAGCATCTACCTCACTCCCTATTCCTATACCCATAATGTCACAATGATACGAAAAATTGTTTGGCACTGGGGATTTGGTCGTTTTTCATCTTTTCTTACTAAGGTGCCTCATATTCTTTCTGACGAAGAATTTTACCTCATATAAACAATCTATAATACGGTTAACTCTGTATCACCTCCTGATTGTTGACTGTTGATCTCAAAGTTGGTTGTTCGCCTCTGAGTAGAGAGCAAATATACTCATAACATATACAAACGCCCACGGTTTTCATGATTGCTTTGTTCTACTAACGCCGTTTTTTGCACGCCTCTAGGTACTATTTTAAAATCTATCAGCCAAACAAAAGGGAAAAAACTCTTCCCTATATGGATTTTTTGAATCCAGTGCACATGGAGCCCATGTACGGCGTCCCCCTCGGGGAATTGGCTGTGGTACAATCGGGCGAGGATTCAGGGGCGAGTTTTGCAGATCGAGTATCAGTCCGGGTCTCTACTGCCATCGCATCCATCCGGCTGATCAAGTAAGCATTATATTTCTCCCCATCTTGTCTACATTCTGCTCTCTAAAATTCGAGCTTTTTCACTATTGCTGCTGCAGTTATTAGCCGTCTTTCAATATTTCGTGGGTTCATCAGCGTTATCTGCCATCCGAGGGCATAACACTTCTGGTACTGGTATACAAATATCACACTAATCGCCTTGTTCATCTTAGTTTTGCTTATTTGCGAGTCGACCAAAACTCACCTCTCCGTGTTAGCCATGATAGCTCCTAAAAGTGCCTTCTGCCCTACACGATATTTTAATCTTTTCTTTTTTTGCAATTTCTTGAGTGGCTTGCAGTGGATTTCAGCGGAATCTATCCACGTTCGTCGGGATAATTTGTTGTTTCAATTGTGCTGCAATGAGAGTGAGGTTGACTCAGATGACGTCTGCAACCTAATTCATACGGTCGATAAAATTGACACCGCTTTTTATTTATTCGTTCTCTCTGTTGCTCGCTTTCTATTGAAGAGAATTTCTGTAGATAAGTGCTGCTATCTTTCAATTAAACACTAATTCGGGCGACTTCCTATATGGTATAATTAACTTACTGTAATAATTTACTAATTGCATCACCACGGTGATTAAGCATACGTTCTTATTGCAGCGAAGTTTACGTGGGCTTAGAAACCAAAGATTTGAGAGTTTATTGAATCTGATGTTGACCATGATCCTACAAAGTTAGGCAAATCAACGACTTGTCTGTGAGGTTTAATATTTTGACTGCCAAAATAATTAGCGCTTTTTATGAAGCCTGAAATGGGGTGAAGCACCTGATTGATGCGCGTTATCCTAGGGGTTCGACATGTTCAGTCATTTCACTTGATCTTTAATGAAACTTTCCACCGATTCTGACTGATCATTTCTTATTATAACAGAATGACCCTGACAGGAGACAGGTGCCTGCGGAAGGGAAGAAAAAGTGAAGTTGACTTTATGTAGTCCGCAATCCCACGACATAACAGCGCATTCCTTATTATAATAAATCTGGTACGCTTTAAAAATATTGCAATGCGCTGAAATTCATGGCTTGGGCGGCCACCAACAGATGGAATAACCCAGTCCTCGTATTCATTAATGTGTGATTGTCTGTCCCTGCGCTACGTTATTGTGGGGCACACAGTGAACAGATATTGAATTGGATTCAGTGATAATTTACTCTCACTATAATCCAGTGCAAGTTACCGTTCCTGTGCCACCCTGCTGTAAAGCATATGGTGAACCTCGTCGGAATCGACAGTCGAGCTGTTGTGTATGCTAGGGGAATGACCCGAGGACTGGAGTCTCTTCTGACTGGACTCAAACTCTCAGCTTTCAGCGCACGTTGGAGAAACTGGCCATACCTTCGATCTTCAGGAAGCTACCATCTTAGGCCGAGGCAACTCGAAGACGGAACGACTAACGCTTGATACGTGGTATTCAGATGCCAACTCTATCAACAGACACCTTGACCTTCCTGAAACTTATAGAATCTTACGTCATTACGTACACGAAGCTCAGAACGAAAGAACCACGTAGAACTTAAGAAAGCCGCACAGACGCAACCCGAGACCCAACTCATCCGACGAAGAAAAAGAGCTGCCGGCAGGGGCTCATCCGCCCCCCCCCCATTCTCCCGTCGAGGGAGTGACTCTTAACTCACGCAGCTAGACTGCACCCCAAACATCATCCAAATGGCCGAGTCAGCGAACAAAAATCGATCAGCCCGAGGCCGACAGACAGGCCATCGCACACCATTTCCGGTTCTTTTTGAGTAACTGCAGTTAACGCTTTGACAATAGACAGCCGACCAAGCTCTCCAAAACGTCAGCATATGAAGAAATTTGTTCCGGTGAGCCCGCCTTATTTTTCAAAAACAGTGTACATTATGCGAGAACACGCATATATGGGTTGCTTAGTTTTGTCATCCACTGCTTCCGAGCCCACCTCCGATCGTCTTGATAGTGTCTTTCTATCGGGTGCCGGTGGGTAAAAAGGGACAGAGTGCGGTAGATGCCGCGCGAGCCTGCTATCATTATCACCTAATCCGCACGCACGTCACCTGCGCCCACCACGTGGTGTGGCACACAGGGGACATCTTTGTTAACCACGGTCAAACTCTCGTAAAGAACCTCACTCGTTGAAAGCCTCTACTTAGAAGATTGCCAACTGGTAGAGCCTGGCTAGAGCCAGATGTCTACAGTTATTTCTAAATTTAAACTTCTGAAAACTCTCCCCGATGAATTAAATTTTAACAGACAGACCAACACGTGTGCGGTATGTGAGATACGGAAATAGGGGGCCTACTTACCAGCTGTTTCCGATATCCTCTCCAGTTTGCTCGATCCGGTTTTATTGTTAGAACAAGACGAACCAAAAAAGGAGAGTAATGCTGATGGTACGCATGATTCCGCCACTGTCAGGTGCTTTTTACGAAACCTGTTATGTCGACGCTAAGAACAGCAGCCTAGGCAGTAGCGCTCGACTGCTCGCGATGGTTTCGGAAGAGGGAGCTTAGGTTTGGACAATATTTGCACACAGAAGGGTGGAGCTGAGGACTGCTTGCCGTCTTACTGCAGCATCTGTTGCGTTCTTACCCATCACGTCCGCTGACCCAAACCCGGAAAGATCGATTTTTAGGTTTGCGAACTGGATTTTTTGTTAATTTTTACTATTCACGTTATTTCGTTCTCCCAAAGCAACACGCTATATTGAGAAATCTCAATTCAAAGACAGATTAAATCCTTATAAGCAGGCAGATGTAGGGTATCGCATCCCGTGCCAAAACTTTTCCCGTAACTACATAGGATAGACTCGACCTATGCTTGAATCGCACATACACGAGCATAAACTGGCTGTGAGACGGGGTGACGGCTTATCACAAGTGGCTGCCCACACTTACGAAACGGGTCACGAGTTTAACTTCGCAGCCGCGAAGATAATCGCCCACGCTAGAAGCAAGAGAAGCCGAGAATAGATTGAAGCCTGGGCCTCCAATGAGAAATCGGTCAATCGATTTGTCGATCTGGAGCCGGCATACCGATCCCTGCGCAGTCACCTCCGGTTTGACGTCACTGGTGTATGATTGACCCCAAACCCCTATAACTGTTGCTGATTTGTGTTGCCGCTTTTATCTCTGACGATGAATTTCAGTAAGAGTTTGAAAGCTCAGACGAATAAAGCCATGATTCTGGCGAGCGAACTACCTTCCTTTCTTATTCACACCCCAAATATTATTTCTGATGAAGTGCACTAAACGCTTTAACTGAACCAATAAAATGCACAATCTCCGAGTTACCCCACACTGACCAGTTGGAGTTCTGCCACCACGTGTCATCGATATCTCTACCAACTGTACTTGCTTCTCCAACATTGGTTCCTTTCACGCACTCCTCCACTCTCGTTTAGTTTATCCTCAATGTTCGGCATGGTAACCAGGTCTACCAGAGAGTTCTAGCTGCAGGCAAACCGCCTCTGAAGTCTGGCTCCAGTCTGCACCAATGGGATTGGGAGTTTCCGGGTAAAGACGGTCACTACGTTGGCCTCTACCCACGCTCTTGGACTGCCTTCGAGCTACCCGAATTCGATCTTCTTCTGGTCTGCGAACAGGTGAGTCGATATTTTAAAATAGAGTCCTCGCTAATGGCAGGACACGGTTGATGCTCAGAAACTACCTCTCTAGTTTACAGGAATATGCGCCCAGACCCCTTTTGATAGTGACTTTGTCAATATGCCTGATGTTTACTAAATAAACTGCATCTTAATGGTTGCTTGTGACTTTGAAACCCCTGACTCATATAAAATTGCTTCGGGCTAGTTTAGAGTGCCTCTCCATCGTCACAGTCGTGATGTCCTGAGGGATATTTCTGAACAAAATTTTTAATAAACGCGGTGGAAGGCATATCGGGGTGATGCCAAAGAGACGAAAAAAAACTATTTGGAAGCGTACAACCTCACAAGATAATTTTTTTGACCTGCGTAATTATTTACCATACGAAGGATTTACTCCAAGTTCGCGCATTTATCGCATCAAAAATTAAACGAAACAGAATTTCGACTTGTTAAGGACATCTTGTTCTTATGTGAGACAGTTGTATGGTTGCGCTATCTAGCGCCAACGGAGCAGTGACTTAGAAGGACTGTACTTAAGATTCAGTATTGTTGGAAGTATGGATAGAGAGTTTCCGGAAAGAGCTGACAGCCTTTTCACCATAGTGGTTGACGCGTCGACCCAGTTGTTCATCCTACAACGCATCCGAAATAATACTTGTTTGCAATTAATGACGACTGTCTGGTTTCTTTATGTCTTTGCAGCATTTTATTCAGTCAACGGATATGTTTCTCTAAGGTTCTGGCGGCTGGTGGTATGCTCTTGATATTCCTTACTTTGGTCAAGGAAAATCATCAACTTACATGAACAAAGGTTCGAGTCGGCAGACGGTAGAGCAAAGAATTTGTTATTAACTCTGACAGCTGACCGCCCGCTAATTCTTTTCTGCAAACGCTACGGTTTTTCTGTAGTGCTACTCGACTACCAAGACGTACATGCCGAGCAGTAGCTAAATGCCTCTAACTTTGGCTGTGTCGGTGACGTCGCTCTGTTGGAAACTCCCTCGAGACATTGCAACTCATTCTTACTCAAAAGTGTCCTGCTCCCAAAATGGACTTACTCACCTTTGTCTGGCTCAATCCTCGAAGAGGGGATACTTTGTGCAGCGTGGACTAGCCATCCTTGATTATGTTGCAGATTACACCTATTTATGTGTGACCATATGGGACTACGGACATGGAGGATTCAACCCATTCTCTCCTCTAGCGACGGAGGCAGGATTCAAAAAGTATAAGATCGAATACAGTGGGGAGATGGGCTGCTTCTTCATGTTCGGCCATTCGTGTACGGAGTAATATACCAGTTTCTCCGATGTAGTTTCTTTGTCCGCAACCGCGCCAGATCCATTAAACGACTCCAAACGTTTCCGGCCGTGGCAGTGGGTCTTCCAGTTTCATTACCTGACGCCCGATAGTTGTTTCTGGTCCGCATGCAAGTCCACCTCCAATCAGTGTGAGGATGTGGTTGACGGCTTCCGAGACTTCCCTCACGTACGGCAGCCCTCGCCAAAATTTGGGATCGAATCTGTTCGATTTCGCTTCTCGTTTGCGCATGCAAAGGTTGACAAAGTTGCGTGGGGGACCATTCACTCTAAGCACTCGTTGAAGATGTTGTATTTCAGCAGTCTTGTCTTTCGGTTCTCTGCTATGCATCTCAACACGCAGGTATAGAGTCCTTACGCAACTGCTTTGGTAACTGATTTGATGGTTTCTGTTGAAACTCAGTACTTGCGTCGTATTTTTCGCCTTCCAGAACGCCGTAGTTTTAAGCCACCATCGTCTTCGCGGCAGGCGAGTGCATTAAGTAAAGCTACCTGATTCTTTTTTCTCTATCTCTATCTCTCTCTCCCTATCTATCTATCTAATATCTGTCTCCTCTTTCATGAATCGTGTCCAGGAAGAAGATATTTAGTTGTTCTGTAAATTTCAGCACCTGGCCCCGTTCGATGACGACGAAGATATCATCCACATGGCGAGTCCAACAGGGTCGGTTTCACAAAACCGACTTTGGGATTCAGGAACTACTCGCCAAGAAGAGCCAGTTACTTTTCTGACGTGACTTCGTCCAGTGTCCAGTTTGTTAAATGAGAAGCTAAAGGCTATACTGGGCTAAGTTCTGGGTTTTTTACTAACTGATTTCTGAGGCAGATATTTCCCTAGTCCTCAGTTTAAAGGAAATTACGGGCACAGGATTAAGCACCAGATAGCGGTACCATCAGCCTTTGAGAAAGAAGAGGGACGATTGTTCATTCCCAGATTTCCGTTGTTTAACCAAGGTATGCGGGATAAGCAAAACAAGGCCCATCTTCCTTCTCCTGATAAAATCGTCCTCTTCAAACTGGCCTCTCTACAAAGATTCAGCGCAGGGATTTACTTTCATGTTCCATCGTCTCTCATTTTTTTCGGTTCCGCCCGCAGATATCCCCAGTAATTCCTGACGACTACAAAGACAGCTGTTTACCGGTTGGTGTCTTTCACTGGACCGTCTACAATTTCAACAAGTCAGACCCCGTGGAGGTGTCCATCACAATGACTTGGCGAGGTCCACGCTACCCCAGTCGCCCTTACCCAAGCAATTGTGGATCAGCGGGTGCCCAATGTTCGCGTGTCGCCTCATCACTCGGTCCTGAAGACGAGTTGACTGCACCTTTTAGCCACGAGTCCGATCCCCGTCTGTGGGGCTGTCTTATGGAGACGCGAATCGGTAAAGATATGCCCTGCACCTATGGCCTTGCGGCCTCTACGACGGACAAGGTAAGATGTCTTTTCTTGTCTACCTCTTCTTCACTCACTAGTAGTCTCCTCATGTCCACTCCCTACCTCTAACCCTAGATCAAATAAGAAACCATAAAGTTGCTTATTTGGAAGCAATCGGAAGTTAAGATTTTGTCTTTTAGTTGGCGTAGATATACCTTGACAGCCTCTGTGGGTAACCCCCTTCCCCGAATAAATTAATCCTATTTCCTTTACTTCTGCGTTCTGAATCGACTGTGCACCATCAGTAGTTTGTTTGCCGCTGGCGACGGAGGTCACCACCGACCAGGGAGGTTCCGGTAGCCTGCGCCTGAACTGGCTTTTGATAAGAAGGACTTTCACTGCACCTACCTCACTCTCCTCCCTCTACCATCGCATTTCAGTGTCAGAACAAAGTCAAGACGACTAAATATGTACCTGGATACGGCGTCTGTCGTTACTTCACTCCTGTATAAGCGTATCACACATCTGCCGTCCCTACCTGCGCACAAACTAGACTGTATTATGCCGAATCTCTTCGTGTGAGCTGTTTTAAAGGTCACGTCGAGTGTGAGTTGTTGCAACCCGATCCTCAGTTGGGCGGCCGTAGGGGGGAGAGGCAGAGAGAACCGGATTATCCGGGCAGTTAACAACCTGTCGAGCCACAACTATTAGGGCGTCCTTATAGTTTAAAGGCACGTCATACACGCAGGACAGGCATGTGGAGAGTGTACAGTAAGTGAATAGTCTCTTTGAATGTTCACCGAAATTCAGAAAATGCCCTCTCCATTAGACGAAGGGTTCCTTAAGTGAAGTTGAAAAGTTTTATTATACTGCGGCATAATCAGGATTGTGACATTTAAATGCGCTTGTTTCCGGCCTCCGGCAAAAATTACATTCGCATAAAACTGACTCCCTACACATCATGCATTTTCCCATTAATATTAAAATGTATTTTATATAGAAAACAGGTAGAAAAAGGGTTCATTATTTTACTCACTTGGTAGCAAATCACCTCTTCGAATTCGATACGCGTAAACTGTGTAAGTTTCGGTTTCAAGAACATTCATAAGGTAAGACATCGACGTAGGAACTCCCCTTGATACAGGTGGCCTTTCCAGGGAGTCTGGAGTTAGGGTATGGTTAATCTTATTGTTAGGGTTAGGATACGTGAATATGTACTCTATTTCTGTGTGTAACCGTTTATAATGAGGATATTGTTCAGCCTCTGAAAGGTCCATTTATATGGCATCGTATTTGCACATGTATTAATACCCATTATCAAGTATGCAACATAGTGCACATCAACTGCCGTATTTTATGAACACAATATGTTGTGTTCCTAAGGGCATGCAGGACTGTATGAATTTATTTACTTAGAAAGTGTGCATCTTGTAAATTGGTATCCTTAAATGCACGTGCGTCAGCTTCTCCCAGCCCTCCTTTGGACCCCCGCCCACACGGTCATCCCTGGCGCCAATTCCGCCACTCCCATCATCATAGCGACCACATCCCAATATTCATAACCTTTTACCTCCACCGCCACAACCACCACTACCCCCGTCACCACCACGAGCAGTGATTGGGGCTCAGTCCCTAACTGTCGTCACGGCAACTACACCTTCACCTCACGCATCGGCCTGTTCGGTCACTTGCAAATCCATCGCACAGAGACTGGTGAACCAGTACCTGGAGCACCAACCCACAGCAGAGATCGCCGACTCCACTGTCTTCACTGCCCTCGCGCATTCACTCACCGCATTGGCCTATTGGGGCACATGCGCATCCACGACAGCGGAATTTACTGCAATTTCGTCAACACTGATACTCCATACATACCCTCCGCTCCTACAATTTTCACCGCCACTGCCGCCTCCACTACCTTGAACGACATCCCCCCAGCCCCTCCCAATTTCTCCTGTCCACACTGCGCCGGCAACTTCAACTCACGCATCGGCCTGGTCGCTCATCTGCGAATCAATCGCACGGAGACTGGTGAACCAGTGCCTAAGGCTCCGACATACGGTCGCTGGGCTCGTCTCCACTGCCCTCATTGCTCCCGTACCTTTACACACCGCATGGGCCTATTAGGTCACATGCGCCTCCAAGATAACCTGCGTTAAACCACCGTAGGCTAAACCACATCAGTGCACCCTATCTCCACTAATCCATGCACAACGCCTCGCCATCATCATGTTCCTGAGAATATCACGGTTTCTTAGACACCGTGGCTTGGAAGGCGGCCAGTCCGACGCTTACACCAGACCACGCCATCGGCCCAGTGTGTGTTGTGCGTTGAGTGGCTGACCAGTGGACTGGGAGTCAGATGGCGATGGCTCCTCCATATCCCCTGAGTAAGTAAATCCTGGTGTGTGCGTTATGGGGGCCAGGTCGTGCTGTGGCGCGCAACGACGGGTAGGCCGACCCGTCAGCCAATGCACCCACTCCCACATCAGGCAACTGACTGGCTCGGATGGTGGTCTGATTGTGGGGGTGGGGTAGAGAGTGAGGTCGAGAGCTCAGCGCATTTTCCTCACTATAAACACTGACGCACTTGAAACTATCACGGTGCGCTAAAAGCCGTGGCTTGGAAGGTGCCAACTGAAGGGATAACTCGAACCGCTTGGTCAGTCCGGTGCATGCGTTTGTGCGCAATGGACGACTGGCGGACTGAGAGTCAGGCTGAAATGGCTCCTTAATGTGGCCTTTATGGCTCTCCCACTCCGTGGGATCCGAGTCAGGTGTGTGGCGGCTCCGGCCGCGCCAGCCACTTGCGCCCTCTGTCATCTCCGGTCTTCTTGACTCTGTCATGACACCGAGCTCAGGTGGGGAAGAGGAGAGAGTGTGGTAGATGCAGCGCAAGTCTACTATCACTTTAAACTCAATTAGGCTCAATTCACCGTCCCTGCACCACTTTCGTGGCGCATACGGTGGAAATCGTCGGACTATGACGGTCGAACTGTCGTGTGACCTCTGTTTAGCTCAACCGAACAGCGCAACCTGGTTCGGGTCCATGGGCTCGCAGTCGGTATCACTTTGGCGCGTGTCAGGGAAAATATGCTCGCTGTTTATAATTTAGACCTTTCCGTGTTGTGTGAAAAAGATAATTTTCGAGATCTCTGCGCGCATAGGCGAGTTTCCCCCAGTTCTTTGGTCATGATCCTGATTCCTGTTGCGTTTGAG
The DNA here is from genome assembly GCA_017591395.1 of Schistocephalus solidus. Taxonomy (NCBI): domain Eukaryota; kingdom Metazoa; phylum Platyhelminthes; class Cestoda; order Diphyllobothriidea; family Diphyllobothriidae; genus Schistocephalus; species Schistocephalus solidus. The sequence goes on from WEDG01001747.1 coordinate 64,367, forward strand.
ATCAGATGTGACCGATGGCAACACCGTGGTCTTTTTGAATTGACAAATCGAGATTAAAGAAATTGGGTGGACATAGGAACATTTAGACACAGGTGCAGTTATTCTGAATCGGAAATAATTTCTGTCTGATAAAGAGCTGTGAAAATTAAAGCTCAAACTGTGCCGTAGCACCTTCCACAACTGCCAGCAAATGCTAGCAACCCTCCTCGTCAACGCCATCCCCTTCCTCCTCATTACTGATTTTCATTCGCTGCCGTGCTTGGGCCCTTTGGAACCCTCTGACTTTACCTTAACAAACTCGGCAAGGACTGCCCCACAATTCGAAGTCGAATTCAGTCACCCAGAGACCATCGTCGCTGGGCACGCTGCCTGTGTGCATGTATGACAACACGACCTTCTACTTAGCTACGTATTTAGAACTTTTACACTTTTCTTTCGCTACCTGGGTCGGGACTTCTCCTCTGTCCTCTGCCTGTTTCTGTTGTACAGGTCAGCGTAACTAGGTGCACGGGCTTTCAGTTCACAACCTGCAATAAGTCACCTTCCTCCCGCTCCAGCCCTAGCTCTGTGAGCCCCGAGTCAGGTGTCAACGGAGACAACCCGACGACAAGGCCACTCACCGAGGCCCCTACCGCGTCAGACTTCTGGTCCTCCCTCAAGAAAAATGGTCACCTGGAGGATGATTCGACAGGTTTGTGCATGTAACTGGTTTCTGCTGTCTTTCAGGCCCCTTGTGTCTGCATTTAAAACACCTTGGAATCGAACTTCGCTCACGTGAAGTTTGCGGACGGGGTGGCTGTTTGGCTTCACCACGTTTTGCCGCCTTAACTGAGCCGGGTTTCGGGTTAATTCATTGGTCTAGGCAGACCTCGGTCAGACTAATTTTATTCAGCTTCTCATTGGCTCTGGGGTAGGTTTATTCATTTGCTGTCGTGGGTTTCTGTACAGCCAGTCGATATCTTTCAAGCATCCATCCACTTAGTTAATATATCGACGATTCGGTATCTTGGAGCAACGTGTACCTCAACTCGAAATACAAACCCCAAATGGGTTTAGTATGGTACTATTAATAAATAAAATAATGAAGAGTAAACCAGATAAAATCCTAACTGGTAGATACCTTTATTCGAAATAAAGGAGTCGGCTGAATTGAACACCTGACTCTAACCAAACAAACTTGTGATCGCTGGCGTAGGTCACGGTCGTGCACATTAACACTTTAGAAATACGGGTGACTTGCAGTTTCAAGGCCAAAATCGATCTGAATAAACGAAGAAGTTCAGTTCAGGTGGGAAAGGTAAAAAAAAACAAAAAAAGGTAGGGAACGTCATGCAAGTAGGCCAGATCGAAGCTCACAAAAGATAGATGTGGAGAATTTCCAAACTTGTTCGACAGAAGAAAACAATGACAGTTCGACTGTCCCAACAAACGACTTTCATCATGTGCACTATGGAGTGGATACAGCACCGGTGACCTGCGCGTGCATTATTTTATAGTGATGCACACTTGCGCAGCGTCTTGCGCTCACTCTCTCTCTATCTCTTCTCTCACCCAACTTGCTCTGATGGCAAAACAAAGTCGAAACGACCGGAGGTAGGTGAGGGAGCAGCGGCTGGCAGAGCTAACCAACCCGTCTACTCGTGCCACACATGAACTACTTCTCACAACATGTACCAGGGCGAAGTCAGGGCAGCTCGGATCTCGCATGCTCACATGGTGTTGCCTAAATCTGGCCCATCTTGTTCGTTTGCACGTCTAAAGCCTGAAAAGCAAGCAAGAGATTTAAAGAAAGCCTCGAAAGCCTCTATCAACGCACCGTCTGACCCCCTAAAATTTTTGTCGGACGGTCGTTCTAACCAGGAATTACTGGGGTCGAGAAGTAGTGGAATGCGGTCTACGAAAGATAGTACCTTTAGTAATTATGGAAGGACATTAAAGCACAGGAAGCATGTTCTCGCATGTAGAAGTCTCGACACGACATTAGATTAGGGGCTTAAAGAGGAACGTAACCGTCATGTATAATAAAAAGGAATTCAATATAAGAAGAACACGAAGGTCTATATGCCATAGTAACTTCAGGATATCTGAAAGGTAGGAATTAGTAGGAATTAGTAGAATTCTAAAGTGGCGTAACCATCGGCGAATCGGCAGTAAGCCATCGTGTATTAACCGGATTGAAGCATAGTTCAAGTACCTGGACGTCCTGATCATTTTTGTCTGAGTGACCATTAGATGTATCACCAGCATATTCGACTCTACTAATCGACCACCGCCAGTTTTCCCATCACCGTCGTGATGGGGATTTATTGTACCTAAAAGCACCCTACAAAATTTTGGAAGAGGTGGAGATTTACAGGCGCTGCACTTAGGCCGCCTAATTGAACTTTATTTCCATGTGAGGGACAAGGCTTTCTCCCCCCAGCGCTCTCCAAAGGCGTGCACATTTTAGTCCTTTTTTCATTTTAGGGCTACGTACTGGATATATGTGGTTCATAGTTCCGCCCTCCTGGGGTAAAATTGCAACAGTGGACCACATAAATCAACATTCTGCAGGGGGCATCTGCATAGCATCTTTACCTGACCAAAGCCGACTCAAACATGGCTAAAGTGTTCACCTCATGAACATCTCAAATTAGTTACTTTTAACAGAGCTGATGCTAGCTTTAAACAGAAGATTGATGTTCCGACGGGAGGATGGAGTATTCTCGTGGGATCAACTAAGACGGACTCAATGGAGAGAGCAATCTTTGTACCTGAAAGACTACGGTACGTGAACGAGACTGGAACTCAAGGGCATAACCCTATTGATGTGCACTCCCCACTGTGAATGCTGTTTACCGACCAGGCGTGGGCTTCTTTAACAGTCGAGTACGCCGCTTGAACACACTCAAGTGCCAGTCACACTCTTCTAGCTTGTCTCCACTATCCGCTTACTGTCAGGCTTGGCTTACCAGCCCATGCTCGCATTCATTGCAGCTACAACAACACACGCACGCACACATATTTGCTTTACCCGCAATTGTAAAATACAGTCGGACCTGCGTTGGTAACACAGAATGAACTGTCGAGTTTGTTAACGCAATTTCTTTGTTTATGTGTGAGCATGGTTGCTTTTGACCTCTGTGACCTCCCCCGGCCGCTTCAGTACGTTGTTCTTGTGAATAATCCACTCCATTTCAGTTGCTTTGGTGACCATGCTGACTCCAACAGGCCGAACTTGACGCCGGCTGCCCAATTTCGACTACACCGATGCTGGCGCATGCCTATAGAATGTAGCCTGCCGTGTAAACGTGTTCATTAACTCACCTGATTTGTTTGTACTTGGTCGAAAAACCAAAGTGCCCTTCAGCTCTATTTATACGTAAGAGAAGACTCATAATTATTATTACTAGAAGAAGAATATGCGATCACTGGAACATGTCATTTATTGGCCTGATGTGTCGGATTCTCTCTTAAACCCACCATCAGAGACAGTGGCAGAAAAGGGTAATTGGGACACGAGGTGCACAGTATTTATAGGGCGTTGTGGCTAGGCCACCACCGGCCTTATAGCGTTGGCAGATCTCGTGTTAATCGCTGGCGGTCGTATTTGATGCGATGATTGCTGTTGGGTCCGTATTCGAGTCGTTACTGGCCGTGATTTCAGCACCATTGTCGATTCCTGGCGTGACAATTACTTAGCGATTTGACCCGCTGTCAACGAGACTACTGGTCACCAGCATCCTCCCTGCGTGGCTAGGAATGTTGCTCATGAAAAATCGCAACAGTATCTATCGTGCCGCGAGGTCATTGGGCTTAGTAATCGACTGTGCGCCAGAGAAACATAACTCAAGCAGTTCACGGCTCACGCGTTGTCACCCCTCCCGAGAATTTCGGCCTCATGAAACTTGAAGGTGTGGTCGGGGCAAAATTGCTAGCCACACGGGGAGGTTGCGGATGACTAGCAGTCCCGGTGACAGCGAGCCAAAAGGCGAAGTAATTGCCACGCGAGGAATCGACAGCGGTGATGAGATCACAGCCATTAACTACGCGGGTACGGACCAAACACCAATCATCGCATCAACTACGACCGCCAGCGATGAACACGAGATCTGCCAACGATATTAGGCCGATGGTGGCCTGGCCACCACACCCTATAAATAATGTGCACCTTGTGTCCCAATTACCCTTTTCAGCAACTGTATCTGCTGATGCGTTCAAGAGAGAATCCGAAATGCCTGGCCAATAAATATCATGTTCCAGTGATCGTCTGTTCGCTTCTATCAGCACTCCTAATGATCCCTGATTGTCAGCATTAACAAGTGAAACCATTCGTTCAACTGATACCTTTCACCTTCGTAGAAATAACCTTTTGAGAATATTCCAGACTGGCTAAGAACAAGCATTTAAGTTCTTCAGTGAATATACCTAAGCAGAGGCAACGTAGAGGACTTCAACCTAAAACCTGATTGGACGCAGTTAATTCAGATACGTAGGTGGTTCGGTCTTCGTCCCTGGAGAGGGAATGGGTCGAGCAGACCGTTCGATGTGGTTCCAGTATCGGTGGAGTCGTGTAGGCCAGCTACTTGCTTCAAAACTAGGACCACTGATCTACCTGGATTATTTTCGAGTGACAACTGTAGGTGTAACTGGGCATGGGTACGCACTTTTTATGTCGACTTTTGATTGTTTTGATCTGTTCCAAGATTTTTAAAACACAAAACTTTTGGCCGCTAGACCAACAGGTGTACATAGTGTCCTCGTCAGATGCGATGGTCGAACTAGCACAAGTCTGAGGTTTGAGGTGAGTGCCGCACAAAGCACTCACGCGCGTGCAGGCTCTCCGTGCTCCTGCGATTGAGCGGAAGTTGGTGCAGCCTTCGGCGAAGAGTTCCATGCTTTTTTGCACAGCTGTTTCTGTCGCGATGTTGAGTGTTCATTCGTCCGTGAAAAGGGGGTCACAAGCCGGGCTTGTGTATGTTCACGTTCATGCCTGCATTCGTCGCATTCGCATTCGCCGTCAGTCCTCTACGAGGAGTTGATCCCCGGATGCTCTCTACGGTAGGTGTCCGTCAGCTTGACAGAGAACATGAGACCGAGCATTTGAGTTTGTCCCTCAAACGGGAGGTCCTCCTCGTCTTATGCCTCAATCGCGGTTGCGTCGTATTCCGAGGCTTTCCTGGTGGAGAGCTGGTGAACTGCATTGACTTCTTTTGATACGGGAGGGGAGAGGGTCCAAGTCGGTTTTCTTTTCCACCTGAGAAAGTTTGTTTATTGCGTCGTTGGTGATTGTGGATGGTCGTTTGTGTACGGCTCTGAAGTGCTTAATCCAACGTCTCAGAATCGGTTATTTTTCCTTGGCAAGCATCGTTCCCTCAGAGTTAGGCAGTAGTCCGTAGACCGTCTTGATTGCTACTAAGAAATTCTTCATATCGTTGAGGTCCGTGTGGCCTAGTATTTCTTCTTCTTTTTTGGTCCTTCCAACCATTCAGCATATCCCACAGTCGTTATTGCCGCATTCCTTCATGGCGTTAGAAGGTAGCTTTGATGGCGTAGCTTCGGTGATTGCTGTGGACGTTGTGCAGGCTATTCTTGTCTGACAGTAGATTGGTTATTTATTCATCCCGATCGTCAGATCAGTCCTGGTGTTGGTGAAATGCGTGGCCCCGCACATTCACGACGGTGGAGTGAAGTTCCACAGTTATCACAACTACGTCTTCAGAACGCGTTGAATTTCGGGGTCTGCAGTTCTTCCAGACACTGGGACAGTTGATTGCTGCAATCTACACGGTTAGCAGACACATTCGGTTGATAACTTATCACGTTGTCTCCTGCGAGGTTTCAGGCGGTGTCTCGCCCTGGAGATGACTAGACGGTGATTTGTCCAGCCGTCGGCATTGCGGCTAGTCTTTGTCACCAGCACGTAGCGTTGGTCTCCTATCCGGACCATAACGTACCCCAGCAGTGTCCGGTTTCGTGATCGCGGATGCATCCAAGTTGTCTTCTTTCGCGTCGGAAGACACAAGAAGGTGTTGAGGAGGAGGGGCAAGCAGGAGCGTGTTTTCATTCCAGCTTCGAGGCAGTGGGGACCCAGCACTCCCTCAGGCAGCCTGGTCCGTCCGGATGCGGGCATTGAAGTCACCATGGACAACCAGTTTGTCCGTTCTCGGCACAGTTGTCAGGAGGGTCTACAAGCCCTTCTAGAACTTGTTCCTCTCCTCTTCTGCCCTGCGGCAGACAGGGCAGGCGTCCCACAATGTCGTTTAGGTTGGAAAAGGTGACGCCAGGGTCGCGTTTCTCTGTCTTTGGCCGGTTCCACCAGAAGGAGGTGTAGCTGACACCCACCTCATCCACTTTGCCCTTTTCAGAGAATCAGGTCTAACTGAGGACAGCGATGTTCGCTGTATGGCACCCCAGTTATCGCACGATCTGCTCCGTCCTCTTTTCGGACCGGTTGCTCCTCGGATTGTTTAAAAGAGAACGAACATTCCAAAGTGTCACTGTGAGATGAGTCACGTACTCAGCGTGTGGGCCGGTGTGGGAGAGATATGGACGAGGATGGTTGTTGTTTTTGTTGTTTTTCATTGTTCTGTGCCGACTGTCCGTTTCGCATATACTATCCCCATGGTCAGTTTGCATGTGACAAAGACTCAGCCTTTGTTTACTGCACCTTTTCTAGCCCCTTCCTCCGCGAGGAGGTAAGCAGTGCTGGTCCTAAATAGGCCTGCTTGGAAATCCAAGATGGTTTCCGAACTCTACTATGGAGTATGACTTTTTTTGTGAAGAGTGACCTGAATCAGCCTGGGCCACCTACTGAATTGCATGTGGCCCTCTCCATGGGGACTTTCGAAAGTGGGGAGGACGGTGGGATGGGATAAGAGGAGGAGTAGAATTACCGGGTGCGAGGACACACAGCAGCGCATACCCTCATCTGGTTTAGCCCGCCGGTCGAGGCGGTTACAGAGGTGTGGCTGCGCTAGGCGGAGGCTTGCTTCGGGGAGCCACAGATTTAAGTTGAGTGCCAAGTAAAGGGAATGTGACGCAGCCATCACCTACATGATGTGCATGTTGTGCTATGCCACCCCCACACATTGTACCCTTCAATTGGATACCCCATAATATTCATACGTCAGTTCGACGGTCGCGAGCACCAGTATACATCGTGTGTCTCACAGCCTGGTTGGCGCCTGGATGGTGACTTGCGCGTGAATTAGTTTATGCTGATGGAAGGCCATCGCAGCATCTACCACACTCTCCCATCTCTCTCTCCACCCCCTCCCCAGTACACTAATGTCAGGACAAATCCAAGAAGACCGGAGGCGGGATCGGGCGTAGTGGCTAAGAGGGTTAAACAATGCGTCTTTGCTTACCGCCCATGCTTGGTCTGCGCACGGTGGACAAGGTTTTCACAGAAACAAGAAAGGGGCTCATGACCATTCAGCAGAGTCTGGCTTCGGGTATCCGCACATGAGAGTTGGGTGCTCGTGGGGAGACGGGTGGAACTAGTGCCACGTGCACCAGGCTGATGGAGTAACCTCTCATTCCTCAAACTACATCTCCACACTGAGCAACCCCTGCATCCCTCTCGCATATCCACCAATCAGTCCCGTATTGACTGACAACGAGGCCAAATGGTAACGGGCCGTTTCTTGCCTTTTCTACATGGAATTTGCTAGAGGTCCGCAAATGAACCTGTTTTGACTCCCTCGGGCTTTGATTGTATTTTTTGGACTTGCTCTAGGCTTCCATCTGAAGAAGACGTCCAAACATGCTCCTAAACTTGGCATGGCTGTGTGCGTAAAGTGCACAGTCCCAGCGGCCTCGGAGACCCCTGGTCGTCGTACTTTCGACTTCTTCCTGACGTGGCATATGCCAAGAGTGCACTTCCGTTCTGCGCAGGTCGCGTACACTCGGTGAGCTTACCTCCATTAAACCTTCTTCTTATTCTCGTCCTCTTTTTCAATTCCCCTTCTCGGGTTTGCCACCCCACACGATGTCTGGTGATCCACTTTGGTCATGTTCGCAGTCTGCGAACTTTGGAAGTCAAAGGTCGAAAGGAAAATCCATAATAATTAAATAGTCCGGCTTACCTAGTGCAGTTTTTTGCTGGTGACAGAAAAGAGGCGCGTTTAAAAGCGAGCATCCTGGTGTAGCTGAAATACCTAGGGATTATGCTATACGACAATTCATATCACAACGCAAATTAAATAATCCATCCGGAAAAATGCTTCAATTACAACTTAGTTACCGACTATAAATGGGCTACGGGGAATCTGCGGGATTTAATAGGAACCGAAAAACTATCCCTTTGGCAAATGGTAAGGGACTTGGCTTCCCAAATCGGTGTAAGGGGAATCGAACTGGAACCGACGTAATTTCTGTAAGCCTCAAGTATCTATGCATGCAAGCTTACTTCTTACATCGTCGTTTTTGATTCTCCCTAAGGACACCGTCTCATCTAGCGCCCTTTTACTGTGTTTCCATTTGTTTTCTTGTCAGCCGTTACGTCCGCTGGTTCCCCGAGAACCCTGTGAATGGAACCAGCGAACTTCTATCGTACGCCGCATCTCACTGGCAGACTTGGAAGAAGGCGATCGAAGATTGGCAGGCGCCGATCGTTAAGGATCCGTAAGTCAGTTGATGTGGCTGTCAGTACATCAGCCTCTCTCTCTCTCTCTCTCTCTTTCTCTCTCTCTCTCGCTCTCTCTCTCTTCCATTCATCGCCAGTCTGCTCGAATCTGTAGACTGACTAGCAATGAAATTGGTCACAGTATCGAACCTGGCGTAAGCCTCGGTATAAAGGGAGCTCCTGGCATGCACAGCAACAATGCAGGATTGATGTGGAATCTGCGTGCCCCGACTATGGATTAACCTCAGCCAATCCCCCCTCCCTCTCCATGCTGGTTTGACACAACAGCGCTAACATCAGACGACGTACCGAATTCGTGTAACGACTTTGATCTGCTACTGTTGGCTTCATGTCCCTCTCAATCAACTGTTTTTTTTAAGTCGCAGTCGTGCGTGCCCCACTTGAATACACCAAGGTTCGGCTAGTGCCAAATCTGCCACTTGACACGATGAACCTTGAATCTGCCTGCACAGCCCCCTTTAAAGCAGCTCGCCCTCTCTCTCTTTCTCTCTCGCTCTCTCTCATCTCTCTCTCTCTCTCTCATCTCTCTCTCTCTCTCTCCACCTTCGCCAAAATATTGGTGAGCAGTTGACCAGGATTCATATGGCTCGCTCAATCTGGATGAGTAGGCCTGCATCCTAACAAAAGTTATTGACCTCCAAAATCTAAGCGCCTGTTAATTCTCTGCAGGGCAACTCTTTTATTTAACCGTCAACTGTTACAGGGTTTTTAAATGGCTATAAGGCGTGTGGGGCAATTTTTATTTATGTGCCACCGTAAGTGAGTCGTGCTGCAATTTTTTGATACAGGTTCGCACTCAGTTAGCACACCGTTGGTTTTTTAAACGAGAGTGGCTCCTTCCGGTGCCTTCGGTCCCCGGCAACCGGAACCAAAACGTGCGACTATAGTCGATGGGTTGCCCACAAGGCGTGTTAACCCGTGACTCGCTTTACTGTGCTTTCCTGCGGCTGTTTATTTTGAGCATGTTTTCTAGTCGTTAGTGGGCACAAATGTCAGTGCCTCTATCTACCTCTCCAGCTCACTCGGTCGCTGGGAAATTACAAAGGAAAAAGAGAATGGCAAAGTACGTTGGTCCCGCCTGGAATCCGGCAATCGCTTGCCTCACAAAAAACAACCACTTGTGCTCTTAAGCCAGCACAACGCGCTGGCAGTCATACCTTGACTAGTTGAAAACTGAGGTGATACATTGTTCCCAGTCAAATTATACTGACCTTTATCACAGTCAATGGTCCTAGGCCTCATTGAGGCATGGTACATGAGGATTTATGACTCGTATCGTATGTAGCACGTGTAGAGGGCTATTCCTATTTGCCGGCCACTGTGTCCACAGCCACTCCCACCCATATTGACTCCGTCTGTCTATCGAAACCTTTGGGATATGAGACAATAATGCTCTAGATGTTACTCATGTATTCCTAACGCCAAAGTTATCTCTATATCCTGGAAGCAATGTTGTAGCTGTTATTTCGATGGTTAAATTATCACGTGTAAAGTCACTGAACCCGACATCCATTGCGCCTAGTCACTTCTCGGATGTACTTGACATAGTTTTTCCGCTGTATCATGGCGCCAGTTTGGAAGAGAAAATGGAGCCTGTGTGACCTTACCGCACCATGCAAAGTTCACTGTACGGGGCCTCGAAAGTCTCGGTGTCGAACTCCCCAAACGGTAGGATAAGTCGGTTCTCATGCGAGAGATATCTAAACTGTAATGACTGCGTAAGGTGACCCCAGGGACAATTCTTGTCGAGGTTATGTCCAACTGCTGTAAGTCATGTTCACGGGCGTTGGCGAACCAACCAGTGTGGGAAGCCTTTACGCCGGGTTTTCTACTGCTCTCACACCCAACTTCTGTCGTTCGCGGCGTTTGATTTTTTTCGAGATATGGGTGCGTAATTTGTCCCTAGGACTCCCTTCAGTTTGCGAGCATATTTCTGTCGCGACGCCAGCGACTGCTTGGGCTGCAGCTTGCAAACGGTGTTTTTATGCAGTGGCACGCCCTGCAACTAAATGCAGGGACATATTTCGAATATTTGACCAGTTGTCTGTCCCTTTACACTACCCATAAACAGAATGAATTGCCTAGTCTAACCTCGGACAGTTCTGTTGCTGGGCATGCCTACGACAAACTCCGCTGTGCGAATTAAAAGCTCACTCTTTTTCGTTCTCCCACCTCTTCGCTTGTGAGCCTTAGTTCATAAGCTGATCGGTTTAAAAGTTCATTCTGGCTAGAAAAGCTATACGCCGAACCACGATCTTACTGCTGTGCCTTTTGATCGAGCTTCAAAATCGATCAAATGTAAGCTGCGTTTCAGTTAGAAGGAAGATTTAGAAGGTTTAAACTGCCCTCCTCGCCCACTGACTTTGCACATGTTCGTCGTTTTGCACTGCAAAAATGAAGTTAACTTCGACCTGTGAAGCAAAGGACCTTTGCGGCGGGATACTGGAAATGGTCAAATGCGTGTCTCCTTTGTCCGGATTCTCTATTTTAACCCTGGATCCTGTCGAATAACAGTTTAAAATGCCTCTGTTTACGAGTCGTCCGTTTTTTTTGAGTTAATATAGGCTCAGTCCCCGTCGCCCCTGGAATGCTAGTTAACCGTGCTTTTTGAAGAAATGTCGTCGTACACACATGTTTCAGGTGCATTCATGTGACAAAACATGAGATATTTTCGGTAACTCGTCAGCTGCGATGACGGACGTTGCTGAAAGGGGGCCAACATCCTCTCGCCTACCCGCGTTTCTCGAGGATGTTTACGCACCCCTGTTTTTTGGCTGTTAGGTGCACCTACGGTCCGTTGTCCTTTCTGCCTGTCCACGAGTTTCATAATTTGAGCGATATTGGTGGGGGCCGCTCTTTCTACTGGAGCCTTTAGTCAGCTTTGGTGACAGGTTGTAAATTATTTGACTTCAATTGAACAAGCTTCGTGTCAACTGGCTTATTTCACGATCTTACCACTAGTTTCCTTTGGTAGTGCGTGTATTCAGAGTCGTATATTCAAGCTATGTCGGTGAAATCCGCCCTCTGATGACTTTGAATAGCCCGATGGCAACCGATGAGATGCCGAGCTCAGGGCTCAATGGCCAACTGATCCAGTTTCAGACCTCGGGTCTCACCGGTGTAAGCTTTGGAGCATAGCTAGCCAACTGATTAGCGGTAGCGCCATGTACACAGGTCTACAGAACAAGATTTTTATTCGCGCGACGTTTCGAATGCAAATTCGAGCTCATCATCTGTAACCTTATCAGATAAGAGTACTGTTTTTACCATTGTTGTAGGATTTGCACGGTGCATTTGCTACGTCAATGCACACCTATCAGAAGAAGTGGACCTCACGTTCGTCGCATATCGTTTAACTTGTGCGATTATTGTTTGGTTACATTGCATCATTTGTATTGGTTATTTCTGTGGTAGTTGCTCAGCCATAGGCTGTTCGACCGTCAATGCTTACGGTCCACCCTATGTCCCACAGCAGGGTGGGCGCATGTGCGGTGCGCAGAATCTACCGCTCTCTCTCTCTTTCTTTCTCTTCCCTCACCCTTCTGGGTCCGGGGCCATGAAAAACTCAAGAAAACCGGAGGCGGGATAAGTCGTAGGTGGCTGGCGCGACGTGAACACGCACCTAAGCGTGCCGCCACTCCCTCTTGTTAACACAAAAATCCAGGATTTAACACAACAGGAAGCGGGGGAGGGTGGCTCGATTTCCAACTGAGTGAGAGTGCCGTAGAAGCCACAGTAAGGAGGATACCTTGTGGCCTGACTCTCCGTTCTTAGGGGAGGAATGAGCAGCCGTCAGTGAGCAGCCTTCCAATCTGTTGTTTTTACCTTACCGTGGTAGATTCAAGGGTGGCAGAGTATTTATAGTGCGGATTTGAACTCACCCTCTCTCTCTCTCTCTCTTTCCTCCCACGCCGAGACACCAGTTGTCCGATGCGGTAGTGGGCGCAGTGGCTGACAGGGCTGGCGAACACGTCTGAGTGCACCACAGCACAACATGACCTTCTCACATTAAAAGCCAGGATTTCAAGCAAGGGGGTGGGAAACATTCTTTGGATCAAACCCCAACCCCTTTAGCAGTCCCACGTCATTGAGGACCGCCTACAAGACCATCTGACTTTGAAAAGTGTACATTCTTCCGAATTTTCCCCAAGGCAATTTAAAACGTACGAATTAATATTCGAGCCTCTCCACACTCTTCAGATCTTCAGTACTCACGCTTTAACGAAGCTAGTAGACTGGATGGAGTAGTGATGCTTCAAACATTTTGAGCTTCGTAGACAATCCGGGAGACTCGTTTGCGGTACATTCAAGAGCAAATTCGCAGCCGAGAAGTTTCTAAATGGTTTTTCGTGAAGCATTGCTAATTTAACTTTTCATGTGGCCATTTTCGGCCGACCGACCATCTGCAGTAGTCTTACATTGTTAACTAGCACGTCACACTACCTGAGGAGCTTTCCGCTCTAAAGAATTGTTAAGAATTTTATCTACATAGTAGGCCGTGCGTCACCGCAGCACTACAATAACTGTAAATAGACACGGTTTTTTGTGACCTGCATGCCCTTTGTATTTTCTAGCAACCTCCCGGACTGGTACAAGTCTGCCCTCTTCAACGAACTGTACTATCTCTCTGATGGTGGCACAGTTTGGCTGGACCCACTTCCAGCATCACAGGCTGAGCTTCCAAGTTCCACCCCCGCCAACCCGCTGCCTCCAATAGACTCGGTTCGTTCCCGAAACCCCAAGGTAATCCTGGATCCGGTGGATCTGTCGGGTCGTAGGGCAGCCGCTCGAGAACTCTGTGAATGTAGTGAGGAGGAGCGCTGCAAGGTCAACACGTTCCGTGCGAGGGCGGTGCTGGGGAACGAGATGGGTCTGTTTGGATACCTTGAGGGTAAGAAGTCTCCCTCTTGCTCTATATCGTTGCTGTGTGACCTAAGCAGGTTTCGAAATAGTTGTAAGCTGTGTGCTACGCTCACATTTTAAAATTAACTCCAGGGGAACCGCAACGCGAAGCATTTTAGGTTCATAACTTTGTGTGGGGTTTGTTTGGGTAGTTTTGCTTGCCTATAGTATAATTCATTATGATTGAGTCTCTAGCACTGAAACGCCGATAACTTGCCCTTTCGGAAGTAATCGACAGCGTTATATGAATGATCCGTAGCTTGGAGGGCTGTTAACGCAGGAGCCAGGACGCAGATTCAGACTGCAATGGTTCCTTCTTAAGTTGGCCTCTTTGACGCTCTTACTCATTTTGGGATCTGTTCCGCTTCCTTCTTGTTTGGTATGATGTCATGATCCATTGAGCGCGGACCAGGCTTTCATGGCCCGCATAGGTGTCCGAACCCACCTCCGTTTATTCTTTTTCTGTCTTGCCACCGAGCCCTGACTGATGAGGGAGGAGATAGTGCGGGAGATTCTGTGCAAGCCTTCTACCACCATAAATAAATTCATGCGCAAGCCACCGTCCCTGTACCCACCATTCGTCGGATCAAACAATGGACATCGTCGGCAACGAATTCGATAAATGTATATTAACCATAGGGGTATTTTCTCGTTGCCAGTCTTGATGCAGGCTTTATGAATATAAGACGCACTTCAGCTCTTTCAGAAGACGTTTTTTGGTTGAAACATCGCATTCACGGTCGTCTATGAAGGCCTTTGAAGCCCTGATCTTTAGGAACTCACACCTCATTGTCTCTTTTCTGTAGGTCATGAATACCGCATGTACAACACCTACGATGTCCACTTCTACGCCTCCTGGGCACTCATCCTGCTCTGGCCCAAGATTCAGCTGGCTGTTAATTGTGATCTAGCTGATATGACTCTGTCGGAGGACTCCGCCGAAGTGACCTACATCTACAATAATGCTCGGGGCTTCTGTAGCAATAGGCTGTCTGTGCCGCATGACTGTGGTGACCCTGAACGGGAACCCTGGTACAATATTAACGCGTATACACTTAAACAGACAGATGAGTGGAAAGATCTGAATCCCAAGTTCGTCCTTATGGCGTGGCGTGACTGGAAACTCACTGGAGATGAGAACTACCTGCTCTACATGGTACCCATTGTCGTGGTGAGTTGACAGAGCTCTTCGGATCTGGTATTTTTTGGATTTACTGGCACTTTTTAAGGTTTATGGAACCTTTCTCATTTTTTTCCGGGTGTCTGGGCTTTAAGACAATCAGCCGCTCTCGCTTCTTTCTTTTTGACGATCAAAGTGCGCTAATGTCCGTTTATCTGCCCCATCTGCCACATGCCCACCAAAAACTGCTGAAAAATATTTCTACTGCAGACAAGTAGGTAGATAAGTCTGATTAAATAAAAATTATCCGTTTACAGTTGACTACAGCGTAGGCAGTGTGGATAAATTCGTGTTGATTTTTAAGAAAGAAAACAATGTTTATTTAAAATGAATTATATACTGTACTTTTTCAATGTATTTTCCATTGGCAGCTGTAACCTTTTCCCTTATTTCGAGTAACAAATTGATTCCACGGCAGAAAATAAGTTGATCTTTTGAAGCAATCCATTATTCGAGCCAATTTTGACTTGTTCACAGGATCTGAAGCGCTGTTCAGAAGGGTCCGGTTACATCGACCGAAACAACTGATAATCAGACGTAGCAATATCTGGTGAATACAATGGGTAGGGTAGAACTTCCAAGCCATCCACTTTCAAGGTTTCTTCCCCTCGTTGTTCAAAACGGGACCTAACGTGGTCATGTTGCAAAATCACCCCTTCATATCCTCCATCATATTCTGGCCTTGTTTGTGTTAACTGCTCAACCGAAGTTAATTTATTGTTGTTGAGATCGCTGATCAGTAACAGTTTCCGATGGCTTCATAACCCCATAGTGCACCACTCTTTTTTCATCCTAAAGCATAACATTGATTCCTTGAATATTCGCCTTTTGTATGGATATTGATAGTTTTCCGGGTCGTCCAGATTTTTTACGTTAAGGATTATCATAGCAGGTCCATGTTTCGTCATCAGTTCAGAGTATCTTGATAGGAATGTTCCACGGGTGGTTTTAACGCTCTTCTTGTTGTTATTCAGTCGAATTGTGTGCCACTCAAATTCATCGTTTTAGTCATTCCATGAAGTCCTAATACTTCTAAGCAGTCGATTTACTTTTCAAATTCATCTTGCTTGTGTTTTTTCCGGCTATCTTGAAAATTCCTTATAATCTACGACATTTAAAGCGTTCAAACCATTTCCTGCATGTTTTTTTTTTCGAAATGGTATACTTATCATAAGCTTTCTCAAGCAGGCAATAATTTTCAGTAGTACGTTTTTGGCAAGAAGCAATGCTTCCCGCAAATGCTTCTTTTAAGCGTCGACTCTTCCATCTGTCTACAATAAAAACCTCAATGTAAAGACTTCAACCAAATTTCATAAACCAAATAAGAAGCCCTTGTTCAAGTACGTTATACTGCGTGTTCTGTTGCGTTTGGTTACCTGAAAACGGTATCTGTCGATACATTTACAACCAACTGGCATTAATTAAATTCCCTACCTCTTGTACTTTTAGGCAGTCATTCGCAACAGTTTGCAAAAGTGGGACAGAGACAATGATGGAATCATTGAATCTGGAGGCTTTCCTGACCAGACTTACGACACCTGGAAGACAGAGGGTTTGAGGTACCTTTCGAAATTGCCTTACTATTCGTTCAGAGTGGTGTTTATGTGTTAGGCGTTGCTCTCCATTTTAAAACTTGCAACTTACTGCTGGTATGCATTTGATGCACAGAAGCAACTTTGATTAATTTAGCTGGATACTGTTTACAACCGGTCATGTTGCATAAGGTCTACTCGCCGTCCTTATTTGCGCAGATAGGAGTATAGTTTGTGTATTTATCATGCTCAACACATTTTATTTTTATTCGTGACTCCCTATGAAGTCCCAGGTATGCTTGTGATGAAAGAGAAATTGAGTATCGGGAAAAGTTCACTATCCAGAGTTTCTGGGCTTTTCCTCAGTCAGTCCTCATTTAGAGGAGGAAAAATAAGCGGGAGACCTAGCCACTGCGATCGGTCCGCATCCCTGTAAATTGTAGCATTGCTATTAGTGCAGGTCATCAATTGTATATAGTCTCGCTGAGTCCCTTTTGCTGGTGGTCCTCACCTCTTTAGGCGTTTTAATATTTAAGCTCTCTGAGAAAATAGAGCACAGGGACTCGCGTAATACCAAAAGGATGCTAATCTTATTTTTATCAGTGGCAAATGAGATGCCAGAAAGGCCGGATAATTTCAAAGATTGCAATTAGTGGCGTGTAAACGGGTGGAAAACTGTCAATTCAAGGTTATTGATTGAAGAGGGCCGGAGTTGATAAAACGGTATATGGCGTGCAAACCTAACCCGAAATCCTAACGCCAACACTTAATCCTACTACTCGCCAAGACTGCTTCCTTACGGATAAACCGCAGTTTAACATGCCTACCTAAATCAAATTAGTAGACTTATATTAATGCAATCTTTGTAAGCGATGAGACTCGAAAAGTCTGTTAATCGAGTATTAACTTTATTTTCATGCCAAATCACTTCGCGCACACTTTGACTCCTTGCTTGTTCATTTTCCTTCTTTTCGGAGACTTCTGATGTGAAGATTTGGCTTTCGGTTGTAAACATCCACGAGATGGTGTCTCCTTGTTTTCTGGGATGTTTATACGGAGCATATTTCAACCATTTCATGTTGTTTGGTGCGTTCCGATTGTGATTATCCCTAAGTATCCGGCGATAGACACCACGTGTAGACGGGCTGTTGGGCTTTGTCAGCCACTGCGCCCGATTCTACCACCGGTCATCCTGGCTCTGTATTACCATCGAGTCCACTTTATTGCGGTATGTGAGTGTGCGGCAGATGCTATGCAAGCCTGTTATCACTATAAACCAATTCAAACGCAATTTACCTTCATGCAACCCCAAGCTCTGGGGCATGTGGTGGTCATTCATGACAGTCGTACTGTCATCCGAAACCCAAACAGAGTGATAAGACTGATGGTTTCCGGTACGTCTTTGGCGTACTGAAGCGCTTGTTTAATTTACGGTCTAGTACAATGTAAAGCTCTCGTACCGTCTTCGTATTTGTCTATTAATTAGCTTCCGCGTTTAGTTATCTGCCTTAATCACCGTCAAAGGTATGATACTTCAGCAACCTCGTCTTCCGACTCATCAAGGTGCATCTCATCATGTAAATAATAACACTCTTACGCAACCGCATTTGTGGCTGATTAAGCACTCTTTGTCTGTGTACCTGAATACTACATTAACTATGTGCTGTCTCTTCAATAACCCTCGCGTCGTTCATTTTTGTTGGCTGATGTGGTAAGTATCCGTTCAAGCCGAACATATTTTTCAATTGAGCGATGTCTGCTTAAATTAGAGGAATCGTTGTTTCCAGCGTTTCTTTTTAAGGCGAGCTACCGGTAGTAGTACCCGAATCTTTTCTCTTAGGCCAAGCTGTTTCGTTTTTCACTTTTTACCTGCTTGTGTCAGCATCTTCAATTGACTGTTTATTTCTGCCTCAGATGAAATCTTGGTTTTTCAGTGCGCCTCTAACCGTTCTTTTTCTGACTTCTGTTTTCACAAGCATGTCCATTGCTCAGGGCTGACGTCAATTTTTCTTCCCTGTTCAGTGCTTACGTCGGAGGTCTGTGGATTGCGGCACTTTATGCCGCCCACGAGATGATGCAGGCTGCTTCCCTCACCACATCAAATCCTGCTGGTGATACAAACAACTGGAGCGAAACAAAAGACAATCTCGAATCACTCCTGAAGAGGGCAAGCAAAACCTATCACGAGTCTCTCTGGACTGGTAGGTTTACTTATGTTTGTAATGCTTCCTCTCTTTGACCTACTCTTTTATTGATTATCACTCACAACGGATTGTATTCTCTTCCCTCCAGCTAGTTTTTTTCCAAACTTATCGTATTCTGTTTAAGCCTGGCAACGTTGAAGAGGACACTGTCAGTGCGTACAGTATGCCCATGTCTACCACTGTTATTGGTAGTTGAATGGAAAGGACTTGAGTTTGACTGAAATTTTGTTTTTTTAGGGGAATTTTACCGCTACAGCACTTCCTCTAATCTCACAACTACTCCCGTGCTAGCCGACCATCTTTGTGGACACTGGTATCTAAGACTCACTGGAGCCCCCGCAGACGCAGTAAGTGTATCTAAATTTGACCTAGGTGTTCATGACTACTGACAAATTGACAGTTAAGTTTTCAGTGAACGCGTCAAAGTTATGATGATGTAGGCAAACCATGGTATAGCAGTGAAAGTTGATAAGCTGCAAACAAACAGTGGTGATGGGAGAGGGGTTGAGGGCTTTCAACCATGCCAGAGGACATAGAAGTAGGGAAAACTGTTTTGTAATCTGCCAATGCGTCATATTTGTGTGTCGTAGCTATAATGCAACGTGATAGGTTGCGGGCACAGACATGTGGAGCTCAACTTGGGCCAGAGTAGCTTAGCGGCTTCACCGAAGTCTTCTGTATACACAGGGTTGGGTTACCTAACCGTATAACCACCTACAATACCGTCGCAAGTGCCTGCTGGTACAGGCAATTTGCAGAGAACTTGAAATGTTTGGTTGGCGTCTACTCGGTGGCCGCCGTTATTCCGGTAAGATATATTTAACCCTCAATTTTTTTTACTTTAGAAGAGCCTCCGCTCAACAATTTATGTTGGCATTCAAACTCTTCCTCGGTACTCGCAGTTATTTCTCTTTTGTTCATTGCACACAACACAACTGGGGAGTCATTACGCAAATGAGGAATTTGAAGACAACTCCTTGGGCTGCAAACTAGATAAGTTCGTAGAGATTGGAGCACCTGAATTATCTTCTGTGAATTTGGGAGAGATTTTCGAACTGAGTGTGATGTCCCCTTCCCCTTCTGAAGAATTTGGCCTACTGTCTGTCTCAGAAAAGTAAAATACACCGGCAATCAGGCTGTCTGAATAGGGGCTAAATGAGTGCATGAAGTGCTTAAGACGGGGCTTGACGGCCGTTAAGATCCGCTCAGGCTGACCCTACTACCCGGTTCTTCTTTAGTACAGTGAATTTGACGCACCCTTGACTTTTTCCTATTGACGGGATAACTTTGTTCTCTAGACCGGGATTCGGGAGATTTCAGTCAGGTTCTTATGGCTTGGGGAACCTGCACTGGCCATTACGCTCATGCAGTTCTTCTGTCGTTTTTGATTTATCTTGCCTGTTGGCAATCGATGAGTGTGGCAACAGAGGAGTGAGGTTCTTTCAAAGCAAACAAATATCGCCTACTTCTGCGCAGTGCCTTTCGTCATCGTTTACGACAGGCTAGCTAACCCGGCAGGTCTTAAGCTTTCGAGTCTATTATTGCGTCTTGCTAGCCTTAATCTTCCCCTTCTTAGTCTCTTACATACATTATTTTCCAGTTAAGTTACGACTTCTTGGATTTAATGATCTACCTTCCCCCCTCCCTCCATCTAACTTCTATTCTCCCCTCCCTCTCTGATCTTACAGATAATTCCACATGACGCGGTCGTTAGTTCGCTACGCTCCATCGTCAAATTGAACTGGAAAAGCATTGAATCCGGTAAACTCGGCGCAGTAAATGGTGTTCTACCAAACGGTGCACTCGAAACCTCAAACATGCAGTCCGAAGAGTTCTGGGTGGCTATAAATTACTGCCTTGGCTCTCTCCTGATGCTCGAGGTAAGTGCAATGTGTGTTTGTCCTTTTGCACATCCTAAAGCATGCCTGTCGGTCTGTGTAATCCGCCGTCCGGGTTTTTTTAACCCTGTTTCTGCCAGGACATGCCCGAGGACGGATTTGAACTGACTCGGGTCTGCTTTGAGCACGTTTACAGTCAGATGGGATTACATTTTCAGACACCCGAAGCGTATACCAAGGACCAAACCTTCAGATCACTAGGCTACATGCGGCCGTTGGCTTTTTGGAGTATTCATCAGGCTCTCAAGCTCACCCATCCCTAATTTCAAACGCTTTAACTCCTCTCCCTTCTCCGCTCAAAAATTTTTGTATTTTTTGCATCAGCCAATCAGTCTATTTTCAGCTGAACCATTTTTTTAAATTTTGGTGCTCTATTTTTCACTCGATGATAAAAATGAGATACCCTCTGAATCTAACTGCTCTCCACTAGCTATCTCCTTCCTTGATTTTGTGCCTTTCGTTCCTTAAATAAATTTTCTATTGACTTTATTTCGACGTCATCCTTTCGGTACTCTTGTGACACATTAAACTTAGTTCCAGGCATAGCCGCCTATTTGTTAGATATGATCACCCAGACCTTTAATTTTGTCACTATTTCCGTCATAATTACTGAAAATGTTCGTTTGTGGGAAGGGCTCCTATTTAACTCGTCAGAACATTTAGAATACCTGCGTTTACCTGTCCGCGTCTATCATCCGGGCTTCTGGATACATCGTATGTGGATGCAACACCGTTTTGCTACAGGACTTTGGTGAGTTATGAAGGTTACCGCCAACAAATACCAGCTTCTCAACTCATGGGACGCCCGACTTACTTGACAGTCAACCGACGCGCATCCAAATTCACGGGTGTGGCTGTCCGATAATGATGGCCAAGTCAGAAACTGTTTTATTCTCCCCGTCTTTATCGTTACTGTCGCCATGAGTCGCTATGCGGACCCCTTATAGGACTCGGTAGGTCTGGGCGGAATGATTATATTTTGCCATGTAACTAGATACACGAAAGAGTTAAAATGTGATTAGACCGAGTTCTTTCGTCATAACATGCTATTAATGGCTCGTATCTTTGCATTGTGTCCGTATTAATCTTTTAGGTGTGGATAAGGCGATCTATCATACAGTATCACATGTAACTGTACAATAAACTTCTAGAGATAGGGATTCTAACAAGGGCAAGGGAGACGGGGTGACCATTTCTGGCTTTTTGGCCATCGGCAGCCGACCCCAGGGTTGGATGACACGGGACTCCGATCTGGGTTGTTTGTTGATTGAGTGCTAAGTAGTCCAACGCTTAACCACTGGGTCACTGACGCATTTTCCCTGTCAGGCGTGCAAATTCAATAGCGGCTTTTTTCAGGCCATGCGATGTTCGATCTCCTTGCATGCTTTTCTCCAGCTGGGAAAGCAAACACGTTATGTGTAAACTGAGCGTGCCAGTTAGTGCGCGTTTGCTCAAATGCGCATTTTCCCTGATCCTAATCATTCTGCTTCCCTGTCTCAGGCCTACCATCTTATTTAAACAAAAGAATCCCTTCAAGACGGGGGGAGGGACCAGAGACACGCTGATATCATACTTTCTGTCCTGAAACTGGCAACGTATGATTTTATGACGTCTTCCAGCCACTGTGCTTCCTGTATTCAAATTCTTTTATCGGCCACCGTCCAAGCCTTCTCCTGTTGAACATGGTTTCACTCACGCACCAGCCAAGTTTAGAAGATTTGACTGAGTAAAAAAGCACACTCAGGCCTGTCATTGCGACCGTCTCGTCCGGGATTTCGGTCCAAGGTCACGGCCAGCTCGTGGGGCCACGTTGGGTGTGTGGAGGTCCGGAGGGCCTTTTGGCACCAAAGGCCTGACTCTGGGATTTTCAGCCCAGAAGCGAATGAGCGCATTGTGTTTGGGGGGGGGGGGGGGGGGGGGGGGAAGAGAGCGCCAAGCAGCCGCTGATTCATTCGTTTTACCATTTAGCGCGACCCAACCAAAGCCCACCACAGCCAACAAGACTCGGGCCTCACTGCAACACCGCTACTTGTCGCTGGGACCGTGCACAGCCACAGTGCCCCGAAGTTTACGACGTCTAGAAGTAGGATGCCGAATTCTGAAGCTTCGGATCAGTCAATCACCGTTGGAGGCAAAGGTTCGCATTCCAGGTGTATAGTGTGGAGTATTGTATCGCATCCCGTGCGAAAACTGCTCCTGTAACTACACAGGACAGACTGGACGTATGCTTGGATCGCGCATACACGAGCATAAGCTTGCTGTGAGACGGGGTGACGGTTTATCGCAAGTGGCTGCCCACACCTACGAAACGGGTCACGAGTTTAACTTCGCAGCCACGAAGATCATCGCCCACGCCAGATGCAAGACAAGCTGCGAATTGATTGAAGCCTGGGCCCCCGATGAGAACTCGGTCAATCGATTTATCGATCTAGCGCCTGCATACAGGGCCCTGCGTAGCCACCTCCGGACTGGCGCCACTGATGTCTGATTGGCCCCTGCCCCCCCTATAAATGTTACTCGTTTATGTTGCTGTTTTATCTCTGACGATGAACTCCAGTAAGTGTTCGAAAGCTCAGACGAATGAAGCCATGCTTCCGGTGAACGAACAACCTTCTTCTTCAATCACCGCAGACTACAACAAATAGTCGTGGTTGGCCCACTTGAGCTTCAGTATTTATAGGAGGTGGTTTCTATACTATCACGAATACCAAACTTGGCAGTTCCCGCATTCATCACAGCCAGTTGTGTGTGATAAAATGATGGCTTGGCCCCAGCATCCCAATTATTCGAGGCCGTGAGATTATCACGAAGATCGGGTAGTAGCGTGCTAATGACTCTGTCATACGGCTGACCGACCTTTAGAGGCCGTGCTCACCATTAGGCTCTCCGCGCGACCAACTATGCGGCTTAAACAGTCATAAAAGCGAGTAAGGTGATGGTGGTGGGGGTGGCGATGATTCAAAGCAGCTTAAAACAACACATCAGGTTGCCGTCTCTCCGGGACAGTTCAGCCACGTTAAACTTGAAGGTGTTACTGCGTGCTGCCGAGTGGGCGTTGACTGTCGGTTCACTACCGTGCGTCTCAGCACACGGATTAGGGCTGCCTTACGCAACTGTCTGTGGCCGACCGGACGGTTTCTAATACGCTCGGTACTTTAGTCGTATTTTTCGTTCTTCTGAACACTCGTTTTATTGATCACAACAATCCTGCCACGAACGCTGTTATCAAGGAAAGCCCTCTAATTGTTTTCTTCCATCGATCCAAAGAGGTGAGTTTCAACAGGTGCTCACTTTTGGGGTTCGAACCACACCGACTCAAGCCACTTGATGACCGGCTCGGCAATGAGTCCAAAAATCGTGAACCAACGGGCGCATCTATCCTCTGCTCATATATTGCTTCGTCGATCTGGAGGTACGTATTTATACAAAACTTCAGAAATTGTACGATGTAGAAAAGTAATCTCTAAATAATCCAGTTTTTATAGGGTGGAATCCATGACCTCGACTGCAGATTTTGGTGTGCAGGTATAAACGGACGCGTGGTACCAAATGGTACCATGATCTCATTTGACGGTGGTGTCTGGGGCAGTAGTCCGAATCAGCCACTCTGGTTGTCTGTAATTCGGATCGGCTTTGAGTCATAAGATGGGCAGGAGGGAGCACGCACTTTTTGCACCATGGATCGTGCTATTCATTTCTTCAACAGCATTCCTGCGTCTATCGAGCAGCGATATCACACCCGCACTCCCTATTTTCAACGAAGGCTCATTAGTCTTGCCTGCCTGTGGCCTTATTTCTTAACAACCAAGACAAGGGCAAATACCGTCAAAAGAATCCATGGATCCATGAAGCAACGAAGACGACTTATGCCTACACGAATCACTTTATTTTGCAGGGGTAACAGTGCTTTAAAGGTTCAACAATTTAAGTCAGTTACTTGAACGCGCATAATTATTCATGATCATGGTGGCACCGTCTTGTACACCGGTCTGCCTGAGTTCCACTCTCTGACATGTCGCTATTGATTAAGCGATGTTTTTTCAACTGCTTTCCGATAATTTATTTGATAGATTTTGTTATTATCACGTCCTTTAGGGAAATTTTGGAAATGTGCTAATCGACTACCCGGAGATTGCCTAATCCAAAGGCAGGGAAGGCGGTTAGATAGCCAAGTCTTACCCAGTGCAGACACAGGTCAGCAGGTCGTATCACCAAGCAAGGGACCGCTGTTAAAGTTATTACCTCTCTGACGTGAAGCGCGTGCATGCGCCCAGGCTTTGTCCAACTGCAGCCTATTGGCAAGGGACGCAACGTCGATTGACCCAGAATTCTCCTCATGATAATACAAAGTAGTACGCAGCTCCAATGATCGATTTACAGATTTTAGGCGAACTGAAGGTGGCATGGATGAGTGGCCTTGCCGGCAATTGCGGGAAGGGGGTTGATGAACATTGGTCATGGTGCCGCTTTGGGCGAACTGGCTTATTCGTCCATCTTACCCTTCGGTGTTTGATCTTACGTAAGGAGTAGACAGTTAGCTTGATACATTTCTTGACGTGATCTACTTTCTCGGAACCATGAGTAGACAAAGCATTTAAGAACTAGAATAAACGAAATTTGAGGAACTGGACAACGGAATTCAAATATAAAGGTTTCGCTAATCTTGAAATACGATGATCTATTTAACAATATTTAGGATGACCCGGCGAACCCTACCCACATTTACTCTGACATGAACAAGAGAACGCATGGCATTAGACCTGTCGCTATTTATATCACATTAAACTTTGGAAGTGGCAAAGTTTGTTAGGTTACTTCATTTTTTATATTTCCTCATATAATTTGACGAGTCTGACAAGGTAATAAGGTGCCCTTTTAGACAGTTAAGCTACTGTCACTGGTTCAGTCTCCACCTCTTCACCCTGTTACCTCAGGGATCACACTTTCGGCATTGTCCTTGAGGTAGTTAATCCACCCTAAGAGCATTCGCACCTCGGTTGCTCAACCCATCTGACCGGTTGGGCGGGCCTCGGAGCGAGTCAGATGCTAAGACGGACTGATTCGACCGTGAAGGCGTAACAGACCTTCAAGTTTCCGGTCATATAGGGTGTTTGACAATAACATGATTCATGCTACTGACTGCTGAATGTGTATTTGCTCAAAATTGTATTACAAGAGTGTATGCGTCGTTAAAACTGGAGATAGAGTTATGCGCCTGCCCGTTGCAGGCATCGACGAAACAGACACGTTAGTAGTAAGTTTGGTAAGGATGCTTTGTATGCCCGCCTAAACAGGACACGGGAAAAGGAACTGTCAACAATACACGTGGCTTTGCGCTAAATTCCAAGGAATTTATATTTAGGATTAAGGTGAGATTGAGGATTAAGTTTGGGGTTAGGTTTAAGTTTGAGGTTAACGTCCGATTCGGAGCTAGGGTAATGATTATTCTAAGGGTTAAGGTGATTATCGTGTTAACTGTAGGATTTAGGCTGGGGTTAAGATTAAGGTGACAGTTAAGTCTTACGTTACGGTTAGTATTTAGACATGGGTATATATACCCTTACTGAAATTTGCTATAAGGCCACCTATTTTAAACGGACGGAGTGGTTCTTATTCCCGTGTCCTGTTTAGGCGGCCATAGAAGGCATCCTTACTGTAAGCTCCTCCAATTCACATTTTTCAGTGAAAGTTGATTAGTCACGCACAGGAACGATTCGTCTGGGAATCGAAAGTAAACTAGCAAACAAAGGTCACACGAGGACTCTTGAATGTATTTTGGACGGAAAGGCATTACCGATAGAGACTAAGGAGACTGGAATAACCAGTTCTGGCTTAAGAACCATCATCAGTCAGCCATACTCACCCCCATGTGTTACAAAACCTGAAGCTCAAACATTCGACCTGTTATTTAGAAGTTCAACGCTGTCATATTCGATCGGATATATTGACAATGGTGAATGGGAGCTCACCTTGGGGCTCTCTCTCAAACTCTGCACAACGGGAAGAGCGATTCCTTTATTGGGTTGGTGAGTAGCCACCCACGACTGATAATATTCCCGATTGAAAGCGACAGGACAGCGAAGCCCATGAAGCAGTAGTTAGAGCGTTGAATTGCCAACTAGCATGTTTGCGGGATCAAACCTCAGGTGCTGCAACACCTGGGTCTTCGAACAGCTGGCTGATGACGGCTGGTAAACAAGAAACGACTATCCCAGTCTCCATTGGCCTTGGCGGCAGTGTGATAATGTTTTTAATATATACTAGACGCTGAGCATTTATGGCGTGACTCAAGAATGAGCCCCACAGCACAATTGGACGAGTGAGTCCCATAACCCATCGGTCAGCACCGATTCAGCACTCTCCAATGTCTTCGTGTTCCGAATGAGGTGCGCACTTCAAAAAGTAATCGAACCTGCTGCATGATACTCAACTTTGGCGCTCCAGCTAACCAAGTTCTGTGCTGTCGTTTACATGGAACAAATGAACTAGACGAAGCACATGCTCGCCAAGATGACCGGAATGGATGTCCCTGTGGCATGAAGCCATTAAGCAAAGTTAAACTCGGCTCAGCGTTTTACCTCGTTCCGAAATTCCGTGATTCGATGCTTGTGCGTTTACTTATGCATTTGTCCTGTGCGAAAGTGGTTCTGAGCACGCAAAGTGCTACGCGAAATGTGCAGTCGTGTGGAATACGATGATCGTTGCTACTCTCGCAGCAGCTAAAGCTGTAGGGAGAACCTACCCACTACGACCTCCAGACTCAGTCTCGAATAGAAACAGAACGAGTTGGACGCCAGGGGAGACGAGGTCGTAGTCTGTACAGAATATCCTCCGCAACGTTCAACAGTAATTCAGACAAAGGAGATTGGACTAGCCATTTCTGGCTTATTAGCCATCGTCCGCCAGTCATACCCGACAGTTCAAACGTCGTGGTCAACGATGTCCACAGTATGCTACATAGAAGGGTGGTGAAGAGTAGGTGCCTTGCGCGTGGATTAGTTTATGTGATAGAAGCATTGCACTGCAGCTACCGCACTCTCTCCTCTTCCCCCACCTGAGCCCGGTGTCATCACAGAGACAAGAAGACTGGAGACGGGAGAGGGCGCAGGTGGCTGGCAAAGCCGGAGCTGCACCTGGACGAACCACCACACCTGGCTCGGATCCCACGGAGTGGGAGTGCCATAAAGGCCAGAGTAAGAAGGAGCCATTGCAGCCTGACTCTCAGCCCACCAGTCAGCCACCCAACACAAAACACACATTGGACTAACTGCGAGGTCCGTCTGTTCCTGTCAGTTGTCAACCTTCGAAGCCACGGCTTTTAGCGCACCGTGATAGTTTAAAGCGCCTCAGATTGGTTATGATGAGGAAAATGCGCTGAACTGTCAACCTCACTCTCTCCACCACGACCACCACCACCACGATCAAACCACTGTCCGAACCGGCCAGTTGTCTGATGCGGAAGTGGGCACAGCTGCTGGTGACATCGTCTACGTGTACTACGTACACGACCTGCCCCCAAACACAAGCACCAGGATTTCACATAACAGGATCACATCTCACACGTGTGAGACAGCCAGAGGTCACGCTAAGAAGGAACCATCGCAGTCTGAATCTCAGACCACCAGTCAGCCCCTCCACACAACACACATTGGACTAACTGCGAGGTCTGAGTGTAATTGTCAGTTGGCAACCTTCTAAGCCACGGCGCTTATCGCCCCGTGATATGCTCAAGCTCAGATCACAAATGTAACAGAGGAGTCACATGGAGACAGTGCCGAGGATCATACTTGCCTCGTAATCAGCTATGCAGACTGAGAGTTTGTTTTTTGGTGTTGTGTATGGTCATGTGAGGTTGATGAGGAGAGATGTAGTGCTGTGGTAGAGCCGGCGGTGTTCTACCGCAGGTTTTCATAGAGAGGCATGTGACCTAATAGGCCCATGCGGTGTGTGAATGTGTATGGGCATTGCGAACACTTAAGATGGGTGCGTCGGGTGTATGTTGGTGTTCCTGGAACTGATTCGCCAGCCTCTGTGCGATGGATTTGCAAGTGAACGACCAGGTCAATGCGTGATGTGCATGTGCCGTGACAATGAGGACAAGATAGGTCGGAAGATGTTGAGTCTGCGGGGTCTCTGCTGCTGGTACTGGTAGTCAAGCTCCTGGGAGGAATATGGGAAGTGTTGATGGGTGCGCAAGATGTGCTGGCATCCCGGTTGATTCCGCTTTCATGGATGCGCATGTGACCAAGTATGCCCATGCGATGAGTGAATGTGCGTGGGCAGTGAGGGCATTGGCGGTCTCTGTTGTGTGTTGGTACTCCAGGCACTAGTTCGTCAGTCTCTGTACGATATATTCGCAAATGACCGACCAGGCCGATGTGTGAGGTGAATGTGCGATCACAATGAGGACAGGTTAGTACCTAGTTCCCACCGCTTGTACTGCGGGCGGTGGTGGTGTTGGAGGTAGCAGGTAGTCGGAGGTGGCTACTGAGGTGATGGGAGTGGGACAAGTGGTGTTCGTCGCCTTGATTGGCGCAAGGGGTGGAGAAGGGAGGATGGTGTCGATGATTGTGGGCGGCGGGGCATCGATGAAGTTGTTATCAGTTGTTGGGATAGTCTTCGTCATCATGGGGTCTAAGGCAGGCGTGGCAGATGTTAATGTTGTGGGATTTTTGTTACATTGAGTCAGAAGATGCCCGACCAAGCCGATTTCCCCAAGGAATGTGCATTGACAGCGTGGGCACGTTGGGAATTGGCGATCGGCGGTGCTTTTGACTTGTGAGCCGCCCTTTTGGCCTTAGCAGCGGTGAAACGGTTTGCCTCATAGATTGCTGCATCAGTCTCCACGGATCTTCTCCATGCCGGTCTATCCTAGGTGAGGTCCTCCCAGGTCACCGGGTTGATTTGCAGTTGCTTCAGAGATTTCTTAGAAGTGTCCTTGTAGCGTCGTTATTGACCTTCCCGTCGGCGCGCACCCGCAGAGACATCTCCGTAGAAAGGCCGTTTTGGTAGTCGCTCGTCGTCCATTCTCACCAGGTGGCCACTCCATCGCAGTTGCACTTGCCTCAGCATAACGTGGGTAATGAGAATTCCGGTCCGCTTCAGGAGTTCCGTGTCCGAGATCCTGTCTTGCCATCTCAGCTTCAGTATTCTGCGGAGGCAGCTGAGATGGAAGTGATTCAGCTTCCTGGCTTGGTTCGAGTAGACGGTCCAGGTCTCCGCTCCATAAAGGGAGTGTCATCAAGACAATGGCCTTGTACATCTTCAGTTTGGTGTTCAGGTGAATACCATGGCGATTCCACACGGAAGCCTGTAACCGACCGAAGTCCTGCCGGGCTTTGGATATCTGTTGAGCAACCTCATGGTCGATTCTCGTGTTGCGTGACTGCGTGCTTCCTAGATAAACAAAGGTTTCCACATGTTTGAGTTGAGCGCCGTTGAAATTGATAAGGGGAACATTATATTCTGCGCTGGGCTGCGATTGGTGCATGACTATAATTTTGGCTGTACTGATTGTCAATCCAAAATTGGTACAGCCTGCGCCCAAGAGCTCCATGCTCCTTTGTATGTCCTCCTCCGTCACGGTGTTAAGGGCGCAGGCCTCCGCGAAGAGCAAGTCACGGACTGTAGCCGGAGACACACGCGTTGGGGTCTGCATACGTTGACTGTTGACAAGGTGGCTGTCAGTTCTGTAGGCGATGCGGATCCCAGGGCGCTCATCACGCTAGGCGTCCATCAGTATAGCCGAGAACATGAGGCTGAATAGGGTGGGGGTCAGAACGGAACCCTGTTTGACTTCGTTGGTCACTGCGAATGCTTCGGATACCGTCCCGTTGTCAGTGACGCGTGCTGTCATCCCGTCATGAAGCTGACGCACCATGTGCGTGAACCGCTCAGGACAGCCGAATTTCTGCATGACTTTCCACAGTCCGTCGTGATTCACCGTGTCAAAGGTTTTAGTCAGATCCATGAAGGTAGTGTAGAGGTGGGTTTGCATCTCCTGGCACTTCCCTTGTACCTGACGGGTGGCGATGATCATATCGGTCGTTCCGCGGTGTTGGCGGAAGCCACATTGGCTTTCCGGGAGCAATCCCTGCTCTAGGTGACCGTTCAGACGATTGAAAAAGGATACGGGCAAATATCTTTCCGGTGATGTTGAGCAACGAGATGCTTCTGTGATTATCACAGAGTTGCCGGTTCCCCTTCGACTTGAAGTGAAGGACGATAGTCACGACTTTAAAATCCTGAGGAACTTGTCCTTGGCACCACATCTCCTGGAAGAGTGTTGTGAGTTCCATCATCAGCCGGGGCCCGCCATGCTTGTATACTTCCGGCGGGATTGCGTCGGATCCCGGTGCTTTCCCGTTGGAAATCTGTTGCACGGCCTGGATGGTTTCTGGTTGGGAAGGCGGCAGATCCAGCTCATTGATCGTGTCCACCTGAGGGAGCCGGTCAATGGCAGCATCGGAAATGGCTGATGAGCAATTAAGGATACTTCTAAAGTGCTCGGCCCAGTGCTTCAGAATTTGCGATTTCTCCGTCAGAGCTGAGCAGCGGTGCGGTCCCCTTGATGCAGTGGCCATAAATAGTCATGATGGCTTTGCAAAAGTTTTTCATTTCATTGCAGTCCGCATAACCCTCGATTTCCTCAGCCTTTCTGACCATCCAGACGTCCTGCATCTCCCACGGCCGTTGTTGTACAAGGCGGCGGCATCTGAAGAAGGCTGCTTTGGTGGCATCAGTCCGAAAGGTTCATGTAGGCTTTGTGTAGTCCATTCTTCTCCGTGCTTAAGTTACTGATGGCGGCGTCATTGTCGTCGAAACCAGTCCTGGTGTTGACTGCGTGCGAGCCCGAGGACTTCGAGGGCGGTGGACTGGATGACATTCCGCAATTGACACCATCGTGTCGCCTTGGTGGTGTTATCATCTGGGACATGCAGGTCCTCCAGTTTATGGGTTATTTGATTGCTGAAATCAAAACATCGCGGGCGTTTAAGTCACCAAGGACAATTAACTTGTCCACCTTCGGCACAGTCACAAACAGGGCGTGCATGTCCTCGTATAATTTGTCCTTCGCCGCATCAGAGCTCGTCATCGGGGGAGCGTAGGTGCTGATGATGGTGAATAACTTGTCTCCCAAAGGGGCAGGCGGAGGCTCATCAGGCGATCATTGATACCCTGCGGCAGACGTCCCACAATGTCGTTGCGACCTGCGAGCCGCTGCCTTCTGCAGCAGACGAGAGACTCAGCATTTGTTTAAGGTACCTTTCCAAGCCCCTTCCTCCGTGAGGAGGCAAGCAGTGCTGTCGCTAAATAGGGCTGATCGAACATCCCAGATGGTTTGCCGAACTCCACGATGGGTCACGGTTTTGTTTTAGTGAAGAGCGACCCGAGTTAGCCTTAACCGCCTACAGGATTGTTGTCGCACTCGCCGTAGGACGTTTGGCATGGGGAGAGGTAATGCAAAGTTCGAGAGTCAGACATACCGGGTGTGGAGGCACACACAGCACCGGAGACCCTCACCTGTTATGGCCCGCCGGTCGTGACGGTTACCCGGGGTGTGGCCACTGGGAAGAGTCCAGCAACGAGGAGCCGCAGGTGAGAGTTGGGTACCAATTAGAGGCGGCCACAGGAGCATTCATCATCTGTACGAGACAAATGGAGCGACCAAATTATATCTGTGGTGCTACGCCTACAATTTGCCAGTCATACTCACCCCCACGTGGTGACCACCCGAGGATCGAACCCGCGACCGCTTGATCAGAAGTTAAACTATCTAACCTTTGAGCCACGGGCTCGTTTTATTACCGATTTAGGTCATGAACATTGACGTTCGTTGACGAACGCACACTGAGACAGGCGTTGGAAAGGACACAGTATCTCACTAGCAAACTTCGGTAACGGTAACCATCAGAGGCTTGTTTCAATCCAAAAACTTCGTTGGTAAGCTCATGACAGTCGTAAGTGAAAAAAAAATGATTTTCGGCAATATATCTAGCAATGCGAATGAGAAACTGTAAAAAGTTCCGTGCTGTACGCCTAACTCGTACATTTTCTGAGATAAGTTGAAATTCAGGATTTGCCGAAAGAGAAGGATTGTTAGACTGGCCAATTTCGCCTTATTAGCCGTCAGCAGCCAGCCAGACCGAGCCCCAAGCTTGCAACCCCAGGCTCGAACTCACGTGCTCTCTAACCGCGGCCGAGTAGGTTTCGTAATGAGTGAGCGTTCTCTTCTTTAGTTAATATACCCGACAGCAATTAAAAGTACAATTAGCTTATATCTCATTGGCTAGAGCGTAATTCTCCCAACACTGTAGACCGTCACTAGTTATGTCGTGTATCGTGTTGGTAGTCTACATAGGACTCAGGAAGCGATTAGCAACGCCTCCTTCCTAACATGGACTTTATGGTACTCTGGAATTGCCCAGAAACGAGACGCCCTTACTGAGAACGTTTCGTGCGTGACATACCCGAACCTGTTTTCCAGCCATCTCGACTTGAGACCTTAGAAAATGTGAAATGAGAGATAAAGATTATGATAGTTTGCTTCGTCCTAAACAATGATGATCTCCGTCGTTTATTACACGCTTTTCAGCTATCGCATCAGCCCAATTTTTGTAGTTTTGGATGTTGCTAGACAGTGAGATAACTGCACCTTCGCGGCTAGTAGCAATGGCCCTCTAATATGCCCGTAGGACAATTCTCATCAGTGTGGCAGATTTACGGGAAACCTGGCTAGTGCATACCAAGAGGTGTGACCCATGAGAGGGGGGCGAATCCAGTTCAGTAATGCCCTGCAAATCCAGGTAAATTCACTTAATCCTACCATTAGTTAACGGCACCAGATGACTGACAGACTCGGATAGTCAACTACTGCACAGGAGAGGGGAGATTGAGGCCGACTTCGGTAAACTAAATCCCACGGCACATGAGCGCATCCCTCTCTGTAGTAAATAAGAGGCGTTATCACGATGCGCTGAAGGTTCCTGCGTTGAATGCTGCCAACTGACGCAGACATAACAGTCTCAGCTGTGTTTTCGGAGCGGCTGAATGGTTAACTGGGAGTAACTAGCGTGAACCCTGGATCGCCCCCATTTTGTGGAACTCCATGTCGTATGTGACACGCGAAGACGGCCGGTTTACTTTGTCAGCCAATGTTCGCCTAAGCCCTCATCCAGTCGTATTGGATCTGTATTGCTATCGGAGCCTGGTGAGAGAGAGAGAGAGAGAGAGAGAGAGAGAGAGAGAGAGAGAGAGAGAGAGAGAGGAGTGATAGATGCTACACAAGCCCACAATCACTATTTACGAATTCAGGTGCAAGTCACCGGTGCTTGGGTCGCGCAGCGGGCGGCGCAAGGCAGATGTCGTCACTGGCGACGGTGGAACCCGCTCTTTTGCTCTCAGCCTTAGAGCACGGTCGGTGTGAAGTGAGAAAGAGCTGTTCTCCGAATTTACCAAACCGTGTTAGTAATTAACAAGCAGAATGTAAAAAAAAACGATTGGTAGGACTAGTTCAGAAGGATCGAAAACGCATTAAGAGCTTTATTCGCGTGAAGTATAAAATTCGTATCAAATCTTTAGTAAAATCTGCAAAATAGTAGAGAATCTAGGAGTGGTGGTGGTGGGGGGTGAGGCAGCGAGTTTGTAAACCCTGTAGTGACTATAGCGTGACACCGTCCGTATAGGTCTTCTCACTGGCCAGGCCCTCCAAGCGGGTCTTCCAGGCTAGAGCTACTTCGCGACTCATTTGCCCCTTCAGAATGTCGCTAAATAGAGACGCAGATGATTATGATTAGAAGACGAAGATAAGAAGTTTAATGCAGGTGGCAGATATAGAATATTAAAAATCGGCAGGAAAAATGGTGCACAGAGTGGCGTGAGGCAACGTTTTCCTACTCCGAGGAAAAACAAAACTAGGGAGCAGATGCAACGCCCCCGAAAGCGTCAGGGACAGGCAACAAATTCACCTCGGTTTCGCTAGGTCGAAAACAATCGTTGTGCTCAGTCAGAGTATAAGAAGACAGTTGGAACAGTTGCGGGAGTGAAATTTGGCCGACAGATCATCTATAGACTGGGATTTCGGCCCTCCTCCTTTTGTTTAGGAGATGTCAGTTTAAAGAAGTTGCTAATTTGAAATAGCCCACAATCAAGCTGCCGACAGCCGTACGGAGCAAGAACGACATTACCTCTGAATCGTCGGTGTTGACAGGACCATTACAAGCCCTTCAGTGTGTCAATGGCCCGTCTCTCACACTAGCAAGAAACCCCGTGTATGGGGTATTCGCCCAGTCAGTACTCCCCTGTGGTAGTAAATGCTGTGCCCTATGTGTGATAGATAAGTCAAGACGGTAGATTCTTGACCACGGCTCACAGAGGACGAGCCTTTGAAGGAAAAATGAGGCCATTTCCACTAAAATTCGAAAACACAAGGAGTATACAACATGTGACCGTAAAGTATTCCATGACAGTTGAAGGACACTCTGAAGCTCAACGGACTCCGCCGTCAGCAAAACACACAGACAGAGTTGACTCGAAAAAATTTCTTAATATGTGCTCAATACGATCGCATCTGCCAATTTTATGCAAATTCAATAGCCACTGACTGACCTATCAACATGTGACCTTATGAGCCTTTTATTTTTGTGTCGTCTCTAGCAGCGAAGTCAAGCGAAATCATCTTTGCTTTCGGCTATCGACTAAATATTGGACAACAAACAAACAACAAACTTTTGCAACACAGGACCGGACAAAACACACGCGACTTGATGTTAGGCTTTATATAGCAGTAAGTCTGGGAGGATATTTAAGTAAAAAAAAAACAATTTTTCAAATTTTAGTGTGCCCACGCCCAGTTATTCGCAGCAACAAGCATTATGTACTTCTAAAATGTTAGTTTAATCATATGACACGAATTGTCATCGTTTCGAAATTTTCGATTTTCTTACGAAAATAGTTTGTGACACTTATTTTACGTTCATGGTTGGTTTGGTGTCTTGGTGGGTGTGTTCGGACTGCGTTCACACTGATTAGTGAGTTTTCGTTAATTTAGGCATATTTAAAGAGTTAGGTCACATAGTGTAGTTTAGGACACCTCTGGAATACGGCTGAGGCAGGTTAGACAGACTAAGGCGACTGATCCCATCAGGGCTTTTCCACTCCATTAACAAACCAGGAGGTTCTACCTTTGACAACGGCATTTATCGCGCAGTTGACCGAGCACCCATGAATATTTATAATTTAACGAGGAAAATAATTAACTGGTCAATGAAATTAATTTTCCTCATTTACTCAGAGTATAGGCTTGATTGCGTCTAGAACACGTGGAAGTCACTTTGCTGTTGCATGCCCAGTTCGAGGTACCCAAAATGTCGAAGCGCAGAAGTGAAGCTGGTCAGTTAACATATGCGCCATAGGACTGGATGCACAAAAATTAATAGATCGAAGACCCCTAAACTACGTACCGCTCATGACACTGACCGCAGATTTTTCTTAGGCTTCCAAAAATGTAATGTCATCCCTGGTGAAAGCGGCGCCGACTTGTTGGCCTGTATGCTGGCCCACGGTGGAACGGCTTTCAGTGTAGGTCAGTTGCAAAGTAAAGAGCCTCTTGTTGGGTCTGGCAAATAAGCAACCACGGAGCATTTAGAAGCAGTGCCTTCGAGCGTGGCAGGGCACCGTTCTGTCAATTTTTAACCAAACAATCTAACATCAAAGCAGTATAAAAATGCTGCGAAGGTTGATCCCCATTAAATAAGACATCACCAGGGGCAGGTAGGGATGGATACAGAGGTCCAGCACCAAATCAGGGTACGACACGAAACTGGCCTCACAGTGAGTCAAAGCTTAACGGAGCTCTTCGAGAACGCGGGTTACGACTGAAGTTGGCGAGAACCAATGGTGCAATTGCCTATCCGACGGACACATCAGCACTTGCTTATATGCAATGGGGAGGAGAACAGCGATTAGAAGAGGACCAGCAGATAACTTACCGAAGGCAAGTGAAAACGAGGGTTGCTTTTTCAAATTCCTTGGCCATTTTCACGCCCCTGTTGATCAACTGGAAAAACGAAAAGACAGTTATATTAGATGCATTACCATAATCACCGTAATATCTACTATCAGATTAACTGACACAATTTATACGAGTAAATAAGATGGCTGTTCGAGCACCGATGTATCGATCTGGGGACCAGCATACAGGGCCCTGGACAGTCACCTGCAGACCTGCTTTACCTATCATTGATTAGCTTGCACCCCTTACAAGTTTAGCCTTATCCGTTGCTGCTGACGATGGACTCCTGCACGAGTTCGACGAATTCACGAATTGTTCCGGTGCTCGGCCTCCTTCTCTACTCATATATTAATCACCTTCAGCAGTAACACCACCATCCCTCTGGCAGTCTTCCGGCAAACCACGGCTCAAACGGGCGTTGACTGTTCTGTGGGCTGTGGCTCGGAAGCTGCGGTAGGACTCACCAAGAGAAGAGACTCGAGACGGTGCCGGTGGGGGGAGGTGATGTTTGCTTCTGTATACCGTATGTGCTGAAAATCAAATTTTGCCACCAAGCTGTCCACCAGGACCAACTGCCAGTAAATCTTGGATCAACTAGTCTTTTAACCAACCAAAATTTTATCTGCAAACGATACGGCTGGTGCTGTTGGGGGTTATCAACGTCGGTAGTAATACCTAAGAAGGGGGCCAACAGATGCCTCAACTGCACACGTTGGTTTGACACAGATAAAGTACGAAAATAAACAGGAATACAAGCCACCGTGTGTATATGTTAGAGAAGGAAGAGAACCGTAATATGACACCAAGCGTCAAGTCGCACGGTTTGTATGACGAAATGAAGGAATCTCGGCACTTTAAGAAATCGATAAGCTAGCTCCTGATTTACTAATCATGTTAAGAAGAAGTAGATGCGATCTCAGGGACAAGAGACAGTACCAGATACGGGTATCTGAAGATAGTTTCAAGTTGGAATTTGAAACGCCAGTCGGATAAAGCCCTTGTCCCAGCAATCGCATCTACCTCTTCTCAATTACTTCTTGGGACACGCGTTGTCGCTTGAATCGCCTACTTGCGTTTTTGGCCTGGTTATTATCATGATAGGCGTGGTCAAAACCGGCGTAGTGGCCCAACTCCGCGCACATGCTGTGATGCTGAACCTCTGGTGTCTGAATGCACGTGCGCACCAATGGCTGTTTGGTCCTCGCCAATCCCGGCTGTCCAAACCGACCAATCACACTAAGGGCTGACTCATGCATGGCCCGCCACTGTCTCACACACTTGGAACGCCGCTCTCGTGACCGCCAGATGTACCCGTGTCTGGCATCCAACTTATTCCAAGACCTCATCCGATAGTTTTGTACAGAATAAACTATCCTCCCAATTGGCGGTCCACTGCCTTCTCTTCTCATACGGAACCGGAACAGAAGGTCGTAGCGGCTAGGGTTTCTCTAAGAACGTAAGCTGCTGTGACACCGGCACCTAAAGCATCGAAGGCATACTACGACCAGTAGGCAGGAACAGGACACACTGGATGCATTGGAGAAGTTAGAGCAACTACCGCAGTAATGTGGGAGGCATTTAGCAGGTGACATGTCTCATGAAATTCCGAAAATTTGATCTCGGTTCGAAAGGATGACTTAAGTGGGGTTTAAACACTATCATTGAACATAATCCCCAGATATTTCAGCCACGCGAATATGCCAGTTTTTTTAATGTGCAGCCTTGTCGCCACCGGCTAAAGTTAAATTCGCTAAAACAGGTATAATTAGGTAGCGTGACCTCTACCATTGATATGTTTATGTCTACATAAATCTAAACAAATTTTATAGAAAGCATGCACAAAATATGCTTCCTTGTAGCCAATTAAGTCTTCGAATTTTACGCCTGAAAAATAATATTTTTCAGTATCAAAAAATTAATTATTACATGTTTAAGACAGTACAAATTGCCATCCAAACACGTGTCTATCCGTTTGTTAGGTCTCCTTATGAAGTATGCAACGTGTTACACGTCCAGTGCACAAATGTTAAAGAGCCCTACGCTGTATCCTCTTAATAGCACAATGTAAGATTTTTAAGGGGCAGGTGCACAGCTTGTAGCTTGGCAAGTAAATCTACAACGAGAGCCCAAAAATTACGCGAAAATTGAAAACCTCGTCAAACGGAAGGATAAACGTACTCTGCATGTATTTACAGAAGACGTAATTTTCTACTAAATGAGTATAAGAAGGGATATTTTGTGTGCGTTTGCAAATAAATGGGAAAAATAAAACGGTTTAAGCAGTCATTTTTACAGGCGGCCGCAAAGATACACATTCAAAAGCCGGTATTCTGACTTAACTGAAAAATGTGAGAAACATGCTGGATAATAAGCACTATTACAACCCCCAGCTAAGTAATTCCTTCTAACCGAGATTATATTTCAGAAGTTCCGTGGGTGTTCCCTGAGAGACGTATTCCAATGTACTTGAAAAACCATTTTCTCTGCGACCCAACAGTAAAGCGATTAAAAATTCAGCTAGATGCCGCTCTATGCATGCCAGACAGCTTTCAATTAAAACAAGTTGGCGACGGTTGACAGGCCAGAGATGCCATTCCTGTGGTCCTATTATTTACTAACAACTCTTCTCAAGCCTTCGACGTCCAAATCGGGCGCAACCGGGGAAAACCAGATTATAGAGTCACGACAGTTTCCCGAAATGCTTTCAAAGGCAAAAAATATCGACATGAAGCAGTAGGTCAATGAGAACGCAAAATTTGGCCAAAAGTGGGATTTTAAAGACTGGGAAATTCGCCAGCCCGGAAATAACTTGCCTCCTCAGGAATATTGGCCAGATGGGCGACGTTGAAGCCATAGCTCTTGGGGCAGGCCGAAGGGACGAGCTTGTACAGAAACGTGATCCTCTGAGATTCGTTGCCCTCCTTACCTGACTGACCGCCGTCAGTCAGACAAGCCTGGGTAGAAAATTCAAGTAAATTAGTACACAGTTCTCTATCAGAGGCTGAGATGGTGGTGGTGATTTGAGGAGGAACGTAGGGAGGGAAGGAAGTCGTAAGACAAACAGCACTTGGGCTCACCATGTGACCCACGTCCACCGTCTGCTGATCCGCAACGTTGAGGTCCTGCAGCGAGTCGGTGAGGGAGTGGTAGTGGGTGGAAAAGAGTGTCAGAGGGCCGGGCAGGCCATTGCGCGGAGTGGATATATAGCGCAGCACGGCCGCGGCCAGAGAGGAGCCATCCCGCGTTGATGTGCCCCGACCCAGCTCGTCAATGAGCGCCAGGCTGTGAGGGCTCGCGTGTCGCACAATGATGGCTGTCTCCGCCAGTTCCACGTAGAAGGTGCTCTGACCAGAGATGAGGCGATCTGAAGCTCCGATGCGCGTAAAAATGCGATCGATGGGTGTCAGACGGAATCGAACAGCGGGGATGTGACAGCCCTATAATCCGAAATGAGTACTGACGAGAGCTAGCCATGTGAGCCATTATTATCGAGAAATTAGATAGGTAAGAGCAAAAGCAGGAGAGAGCGTCCCGGTCACTCAACAAAATCATTAATGTGAAGAGCTAGCAGGCCGCATTCAGCAGTGACGTGAGGTGAGATAGGGGCAACGTGCAGAGAGAAACCGAAGTAACAGTCTGACCGCACGATGTGTTCCTCCAACTCTGACCACATCTGGCGAGCACCTGTCAGCTGTGGTCCCATGAAACTGTGTAGACAAATGCCAAAAGCCATTTTCAGCACCCTTCTCTCTAGAATCCAATATATGAGGATTTTGCAACGGACTGAAGCGACTACGGGGAGTTTTCCTAACCAGGATGTTTTCCAGATTTTCCTGCGTGTATCAGATTTGCATCCTTCATAAAACCTAATTGCAACCATCCTACTAAAAGGCTTCGCTTGTCCATAGATGTAGTCTCCGGTCTCCGGCATGTTTACCGAAAGCATTGCCCACCAATCACACACAAATAACATGGAGCGACACTAGCACGAGCTGACAAGAAGCACTGGCTAGATAATGCAACAAGACCCCCTGGGCTAATGCTTTTCAAAACTTCCAGCAAGTTGCGCTGGTGAATTCGCTCAGTGACACGACCCGAGGGCTCCGTTGCGTCCGATGCGAGTGTGACGGTCGTGACGGAGTCCTCTAACACACTCACGGCCGAAAGTGCAAAATACAGTCAAGTTACGCTCCGACCACAGGGAAAGCGCACGCATCCACTTACCAAATGTGCGAGGATGGCAAGCAGCGCCGTCTGTCGCATCAGCGTGGACTTGCCGCCCATGTTGGGTCCGGTAATGAGGAGAGAAGTGATGCCCGGTTTGAAGCCGTCTGTCGGCTGCTCCTTCCAACCGGGTACGGCGCCTAATCGAAGGTCGTTTGGCGTGATGTCGTCGCCAGAAAAGCTGCGAAGGAGGCAGGGATGGGAGCCGCTCACCATCTCCAAGAAAGGCTAAATCAGAGGAAACACCAGGAGGTTAGGAGAGGGAAATTACAGCAAGCCCCATGAGTTGTGTACTGATAGCCTAAAAGTCGTCGAGGCCTCATTGGAGGCGAAGTTTTCAACTCAAAACCTAAGTCGACTTGGTCAGTCGAAACAGCGAGCTGTTTCTTGGGCCTATGGTATTCGCTATTTACCGGTAGAGAAGGGAATGGGCCAAATACACTAGGTCCGCCATCCCTGGTCGTCGTACGGGGATAGGTCCTGACGGTGGCAGGATTAAAATCGGCTAGGCCAGGTATGAGTACAGCATTCCACTGGAATAAGGATTTTATTCGCTTGACATTTCGGATTCTCACTCGAACCCAGCATCAGAGATGCAGGGTTGTTTATTATTATTTCAAAGCTTTCGTACATGCGTGGGTGCCGGTTTGCGACTGCTTATCAATCATTCGAAAATCTTTGCGCTTTTTCATGAGATAGGTCACGCACTGAAATAACTTCATTACACCTGTTAGATTGCTTAGGAAATCCTGCTTAGGCAGTCAGCTTACGGTATCAAAATGCGATTCCATAACTTGCAGTAAGGTTGGGCGGGTAACGTGATCTAAATGTGGTTAAACGCGACCCCCGGCGGAGCCTCGTAGCTCAGTTGGCTTTACTAAAGCCTTCCCTTGGTGTTGTAGGTCAAATGAACTATCGGAATTAGCTGCTCACACACGCACCATTGACGTTCGTACCTGGTCGTCCGCATCCTAGTTGTTAAAGGCCGCAATCTTATTATGAACGCAGATTTGTGGCGTAAAAATAACTGCGTGGTTTCGATCGCTGATACAGTCCCTGGAAGCGGTGGTGTTAGCCTGCGCGCTCCCCGCGTGACCAATTACTCTGCGCGGGGAGCGGCCACTGCGTTTTTTATAGACTTCTGACTCTGTCTGTCGCTCACGAGACTTCTAGCCCCAGCGAACTTGAAAGTCTGGCCGGATCGGGCGAATGAGTCGCGACTTGTGGGGCTGGCATCAATCATCTTCATTGCCATCCGTTTCCAGAGCAAGCCATCAGTTTTCCAAGGTAGATGACGCGTCAGCAACTGTACCCGATCCGGTAAACCACTCCAAACGCCTCGTGTCGTGGCTGTCGATTTTTCAGTCCCGGTGGTTTTTTCTGTGCTGCGGCAACTCTCACGCCAAGGGGCATGAGAAAAAGGCTGATGGCTTCCGCAACGTTCGTGATGTACGAGGAGCGCTATGCAAATCTCGGGACTGATGGAGTATGAAACATCAGGCCTACCAAACTCTTGTTCAACCGATCGCATCTTTACTTCAACTTCTTCCTTGAACTCCTCCCCTTTTCGCTTGTATCACGGCAAAACCACGGACATGTTAAGTATACAAATGTAGAGTAAGATCAGGGGCACCTTCTGAGAACCGGAATCCAGCGTGAAGAACTCGGGTCGGCATGTGGTCGCGGCGGCTGTTGAGCTGTAGTTCGCCAAAGACATCAAGCAATCCAGTTCAGCGGTGCATTTGACAACCGTATGCCAGTCTGCGTGGCTAGGAAGGGCACAGGGGGCGGCACATGTTACTCCAAGGTGAATGATAATTTTAAAAAATCAAAAACCCTGTAACAAGAACTCACTTCACGGCAAAGGAGGCAAACAGACGCCGCATGATGCCCTGCATACTCTCCTCCTTGGCATCCTCGGCGGTCACCAACTTCGCAAACAGCCGTACCACTTCCGGTGAACGGTAGCGTCTATAGCCCTTGCGTTGGGAAGTTACCTCCCAGTGGTCGGGAACATTTCGAGTGTGCGTATCGGGAACCTCTATTTGAAAACGATTCTTCCCCGTACCC
This sequence comes from Schistocephalus solidus, assembly GCA_017591395.1. Lineage (NCBI taxonomy): Eukaryota > Metazoa > Platyhelminthes > Cestoda > Diphyllobothriidea > Diphyllobothriidae > Schistocephalus > Schistocephalus solidus. The sequence continues at coordinate 107,018 of WEDG01001747.1, forward strand.
GTGTAGGTTAGCTGTAAAAGCAGGCCTGGGATCGTTAAAGCGTAATGGGCAGAAGTGAATTTGAGCTGCAGACTAACCTCCACCTTACCTGAGCACCAATAATCCGACTTTGTTCGTGCAGGTAGTCGTCCAGCTGTTCTTTAACGTCCTAGAATACAGAAAGCACAGTAGACCAAAGAGATGTTCGCGCGGAAGAGTTAATTCACATACTTCCAGCAGACGGTTGGCGCGTTATCAGCGACATCAGAAAAACGTCCCAATGTACAGTAGGTGACTTCTCAATCAAATTTTCAGCAATGATTGCTGAAATAAAGAATTTGAGGTGGTGGGGTGGAATGGTAAAACAACTAAAAAACTAACAATTGCGCTCCTAGTCAGAATACGCTGGCATAATTTTGCTCTCCCGGGAACGAAAGGTGGAGAATATTCCGAAATTTCACTGTGATTGTGCCTAGGCGGCAGCTGCTCTTTATTAAGGCCTTTGGCCTAGTTGGAGTGCCAGATTGAAGAAAAGGCTTCGTCAAAGGTTTTGCATTCGTTGATGAGCGCTCACTGATCGCTAACGAAACTCACTCTTTCCGCTCTGCCCAGCCAGCAGCTAAACAGCGGCTAGTAGGCAGATTAATATTGCCAGCAAAGACAGTCAGCACGACTGGCTGACAACGGCTAATAAGCCAGAAATAGCCATTCTTGTCTCCCTTGTCGTTGTCGGCAATATTCATCTGCCTATTCTACTACTAGCAGCTGGGCTGCTGCTGCTGGCGAGGCTCGAAAGCGAGCCAAAGGCAGAGCGGAACGAGTGAGTTCCAGATCCAAACCGGCAAGACAACGAGCCCGTGGCTCAATAGTTAGAGAGTTGGACTTCGGATCAACGGGTCGCGGGTTCGATCGCTGGGTGGTGCACTACCTGTGGTTGAATATGACTGGCTGACGACGGCTAATAAACCAGAAATGGCCATTCCAGTCTCTCATGTCTTTGCCGGCAATATTAATTTGGTAGTCTGTTGGGAAGCAGTTTTTTACATTAGTAATTAGTTCACAGCCTGTGACGATAGTGTCAAATAGTTGGCAGCCAGATGCGTAGCAGATTTTTCCCTGACTTACTGCAGCCAAGAAGGCTATTTCTATGAGAACAATACGATTCAGTTGTGCGAGGGCTGATTTACGGAGTCAATAATAACGGCTTCAGTTATCACCCAACATGTCCTAGATACCTTTGGATTAGGTAAACAGCCAACGATAATAGAGGAAGCGTTGCAAAATGCTGGTGAGTACGGAAGTCTGACAGAGCACACGCACAGAGCATGTACGTGTGAATATCAGGTTCTACCAGTTCCTCGTAGCTACTTACGTACTGATTCGTGTTATGCCCCGGCAACAGGTAAAGAAGCTGACACGTAAATGATTGCCGCAGGTAATTTCTCCCTTATTTTAGAACAGTAAATTTTGCGAAAAAAGAGTGACAGGGTTCAGGTATAGAAAAAAAAAACGAGGCAAGACTCACATCTAAGTTCTGCCTAGCAGTGTCAAATTCAGGATCGAAGCCAGGTTCGACGACAATTCGACCTTCAGAGCGAGCCTTCTCGTGGTCAAATGCGGTCTAAAGCAGAAAGGCGTCGAGATAGGGAGGCGGGCAGGTAAAAGGCACATGTGTTTGTCCCGACAAATGAATTTTTAAAATTCACGCAGCAGAAGATCGGAGGAATGTGCCCGAGACATGGCCACTCCAGTTCAGTCAAAATGCTACTAAACATCCCTGGCTGAAAAGCGTCCGCTTCAGGCGGTATCCACAAGGGGAACACACTTGGGAGAAAAAGGCGCTCAAGCAGAGCCGCTAGCCATGCCCTCAACCTCTTTCATTCGCCTTCTGTGCAAAGGGTGTCACGGTGGTCGGTGACAAATGGTCAAATTTTCCAAGTTGACGAAGGAGTCTGAAATAACTATCGAAATTAGATTACTCCTAGGAGCATGAATGCTGGGATCCAGCCAAAAGTTTGCGTAAAAAGTTAAATTGCCTGTCATTAACTCCCGTCAGGTAACATTTGCATGGTTACATGGGTAAAATAAATAGCAAGTACTATAGTTTTCTATCACGGAAAATCGTCCCATTCTCCCAACAGAGACATGCGCTAGCAAACCCAAACAGGCACTTCGTCGACTTTCCACTGCCACATGGCGCATGTTGTTTCTGAAAGGTACAAACGGTTTCAAAGTGAGAGCTTCTAGTCAGTATTGTGAGGCGATTTTTTAATCAACCTTTAGGCTCGGAACTACTTTTAAATGTAAAACTTGGTAGATAGAATAAATTTTGAGAAGCTACGACTTTTAGGACCGGTCCTAAAAATACGGGCGTTTTGTAACCAAACCGGTAAAATGAGCCCCTTAATTTATTTCTTATTAAGTTGCAGGCTTTTCATAATTACCTCAGTTAGCGTCGCAAATTGAAGTGTACGACTTATCCAGGGGTGAATACAGACTAGCGAAGAAGGTTTCGTGAAAAGACACTGTGTGGAGATAGCCAGCTAAAGGAAGGTGCAGAATGGTGTGAAAATGAACCGGGTGAAATCGTTTCCCCAGCTGCTGTTTTAATTCAGACAGTCATTTTCAGATCCGCGATGAGTTGGGGTCTGCGTAGTGACAGGACTATGTTCAACGCAGGTATTTGTATGTGAAATCGGCACAAAAGTGTACCCCAATGTGCACAGGAGTGTTAATTGGTCGGCACAGAGTCCGTGTGAGCCCTTAACTGCTGTCGCTCAAGTGCGCGGCAGGCGTTAGACGGAAGCTCGGGTCACATTAGTCATTACACCCGATCCCGTCTTCAGCCAGCCGGACTCCGTCAATCCTCTACCACGCTAACTATCGTACAGTAGGTTCCCCATCTCATTAAATGTCAACCGAAATTCTGAAATGTGTTTTTGATCCAAAAAAAGTGCTGAGGTAGGGTTGCAATGCTAATTATCGTGCAGCCTAATCCCAATACAAATTAATCACGACAGGATGCTCACTTTTGAACGAACTACTTTCCGGCCGCCTGCAAAAATTAAGAGTGGTAAAAATGACCAATTCAAAAAGTAGGATATTTCGCATTGATTTTCGATGCCTTTATAAATTCGAAGATATTTCACACAAAGCATACACACAAATATTCTTTATTGTACCCACTTAGTAGCAAATTATTTCTTAAAACTTAAGGGGTTAAATTTTTTCGGATTGTGAAATTTTTGAGACGTTAAAATGTCTATTCATACAGCAAAGTATCTGTCAAGTTATTAATACCACGTATAAAGTATATAAAATCGTCCCCACCAATTACAAAATTTTGTGTCATCTTCCTCAAGGCGTAGAGAAATGTGTGCTTTCCTTTAGACGGAATGTATGCACCATGTAGTTTAAAAACTCCAAATTCCAGTGTAACAACAGATCGGGCTCAAATATAGTTGAGAATTAATTTTTTGTAAGGACGCAACGTGCAAATTCTTCGAGCGTTAAATTCAAAAAAGACGTAATTTTTTACCAAATTAGCACAAGAAGGAATATTTTGTACACGTTTTCTACAATATATATTTGACTTCACAAGGGCATCGAAAATCATTTAGAAAATTCATAGTAATTAAGTGATCGTTTTTACAGAGTGTTGTTTCTTGAAGAAAGGGTAGTTTTCGGTTTAAAAGTTTCTAATTATATGATTTTTAAGACCTTGAAGTGTCTATTCATAAAGCAACTTATCTGTCAAGTTATTAATACCACTTATAAAGTATACAACATCGTCCACATTCATTGCCAAATTTTGCGAGAACTATGCGTCATCTCCCTCATGGCGTAGGCCAGTGTGTGATTTCCCTTAGATGAAATGTACGCAGTTTAGAAACTGAATACAAGTGTAACGGCAGGTCGGGTCCAAAATTCTTCGGCAACATAAAAATTTTTTTAACTGAAAGGTACTCCTTTTAAGCCTAGGATTGGAAGAAGAAGAAGAAGAATTAGTAGTTTGCTATCAAATGAGTACCAGACTGAAACTGAATACAAGTGTAACGGCAGGTCGGGTTCAAAATTCTTCGGCAACAGAAAATTTTTCTTAGCTGAAAGGTACTTCTTTTAAGCCTAAGATTGGAAGAAAAAGAAGAAGAAGGAGTAGTATTTTGCTATCAAATGAGTACCAGACCAAATATTTTCGTGTGTTTTCTGTGAAATATATTCCAATTTATAAGAGCATCTGAAAATCAAGGAGAAAATGAATACTGCTTAGGTAGTCGTTTTTGCAGACGGTCGGAAGGAAAATCGTCCAAAAGCCGGCATCCTGACGTGAATAAAACATGGTAGGATTGCTCTGCAAGATAATTAATATTAAAACTCCTACTTAAAAATCTTTTCTAATTGAAAACACATTTCAGCATTTCGGTTATTATTTCATGAGATAACAAATCAAACATAAGTGGGCTTAAGGTACAACTTTCTGCGCGCTCTATACAGTAACTTCTGGCTGTTGGGTATTCCCTTTTACTAAAAGCAGTGCGAGTGCATAAATGTGGAGCATAGGTAGAAGGTTTGGGAAGATGTAGACCTAATCGCCGGGACCAGACTGCTGTCTACCGGCTTAAAATTAGTAGCTACCGTATTCATCGCGGCACAGGTGCCTAAAAGCAGTCAAAAAGAGGGAGGAAAACACACCTCGAAGGCGGCGAGGCGCTCCTTGCAGCAGGGAAAAGCACCCCCTTCGGACTTCAAAGTTGTCAGTGAGCGAAGATACTCGGACCTGAAAGGGAGGATCGTGCATCAGTAAAGGCAAACAGGGAGGAGGGGTTAGGCAGGCATGTTCTACGGTTCAGCTCCCAGGTGGATTAGGGCTGTCACTCGTTCTTTCACCCCTCTGTCCCTATGGTAATCAGTCAGAGCAGTTTAAAATACGGCATGCAACGAATCAGAGTACAAGCTCAGAGTAAGAAGTCTCGACTAAAAAATCTCTTAATTGATACCGTAGGCACAACCGCTGTTCAGTTCAACGTCGGTTGGAGGTTTAACACCTCTCGTGCATTGCATTCATCTTCAGAGGGTCAGTTGGTTTCAGTAAGTAGAATTCAATAAGGAAGAAGTTATTAGGGTCAACGTAGTGCATTGGAAAGTCTATTCAGAGCCTAGAGACGCACGTTAGAGCCTACCAAGGTATACGAGTTGGGCAACAGTGAGACCCCCTCGTTTAATATTGTGCGAATCATTTTAAAGAGCACTTGTATAACTCTAGCCAACCCTGTTTTCGTGGCTAGTACCCAGCGAACACCTACAATGTCTATGGGTACGAGACCTCAATGTTGATGTCCCATTTGAGAAGCAAGTGCATTTGAAGAAAACGGAGTTGTCTGAAATTCGCATCATTGCACCCAAACAACTGGTCTCACTGAGCAGGGTAATTTTGCCTTGAGTTTAAGATCTGGCGGGGTTGAAAGAAGTGATGCAACCCATGTGCGGGAGGAAATTTTATGGTCACATTAAAGAGGCAAAAGCGCGCACGAAAAAACCTCTGTTAAGTTCTTTTTAAAATAAGGAGAAAAGAACAAAGATGACAAGGTCAACTCACCTGACGGACAGACTGGCGAAGGTGCTCACCAGTCTCTGGGTGGCCTTAAAACCACTGAGTGTACACAGAAAATCGAGAATCTTCCTTCTTGAGTAGGTACCTTCCTCAAAGAGCACTGCTCGAGACTCAGGATGATCCGGAGACGTGGCATTATAACTCATTATATGGACCCTTTTACGTAATGGGAAAAAATCAGAAATGAAACTGTTCACTGACAGCGTGTGGAATGTGAGTAGTCTATAGAAACTATAAGACAGCAGTAGCAACAACACCGGTAGTGGTATTAGCAGTAGTAGTGGTTGCTATTAATAGAATTAGTAGTAGTCGTATTATTATTATTATTATTATTAGTAGTAGTAGTAGTAGTAGTAGTAGTAGTAGTAGTAGTAGTAGTAGTGGCATTAGCAGCAGTAGGCCTCGAGGTAGTAGCGGCAGAGAGCTCACTTTGTTAACAGGCGCTCAAGATCAGGCAGACGTCGAAGACCTTCACGAACACCTTGAAGCTGGGGCGCCAATAGCATCAGTTCTTCTATAGCATCCTGACGTCTAGTAATGATGGCTGGATGGCATGGTGGGTTGACCACCCATGAACGCATCAACCTTCGACCTATAGAAGAGTGAGATGAGAGAATAAACGACGAACCGGCAGTACGAGCAGGCTTCAACCGAAGGACTTACCAAAGGGCGTACAACATGAATCGAGGCGTTCGAGTAGGCTTCCTTTGATCGAACCCTTTATTCCGGTGGAGAGAATCTCCAAATTTTCCAGAGTCACGCTATCCAGAACCTAAACAGGAGGTACATGAGGAAAGGACTAAGTGACGGTATCGAGAGAAGGGCGTGCGGGTAGGGAGCAAAAGCCGAGGCCTGAACGAGAAGGATGTCGTCTCCCAAAGTTTTCTGGCGACAGGAGCCCGTGAGCTGTACCACACAAGTAAAGCAGACTAGGTCAATACGAAAGCCTTAACGTACTACCTCTGCAACGCCCAGTTGGGCTAGGATGGCGAGAATTCAGGAAGAAAACGGACTGCCCGTCAGTCTAGCAGTAGGCACATTCAGCGGAGGCTGATAGTGGAGCGGTCTTCAGACCGGATGCGAAATAAGCAGGCCCTTGAGTCGGACGCAGACTCAAAAACATAGACTCAGACATGAACGGGCGCTGATCTGGCGGATCGGTTGCTCACCAACAGACCACAAGCTACTGCGATATTGCAACATGACGAAGGATTGTTGTGAAGCTCTACTCCGGATGTCTACTGCAATACTGCCTGGCGCATACTTGCACGTACACACACCAGCGGTAGTCATTCGTCTGGCTTTTCGAAGCCCTGTATGGTGGGGTTTTTATCGCGTCTAGCCACTCTGTGAAGCCGAAAGGCTCTGTCTGGTTTTTGGCCAATCAATTTAAAGGCTGACGCCAACATGTCCTCGATCAAGGCACTCGGACGCCTGCTCCGGCGACGCCGGGGTGCGCTGCCCGTAGGGCTGCCAACGTACTCTACCTTAAGTCTTCCTTCACTCTGCACAGAATGCAACACTCTCTACTGGCCCGATTAAAATTTTATCTATAGAGGCGAATATGCGAGCCCCAGGTTCTTGGTGTAAATACTGAGAAGGACATGCAACCGCCGGAACAGCAGTTGTAGTAGTCTGAGCTTTCACACTCGCACAGGAACCCACCATCAGAAACTACGGAAATGAAAAACAAGAGCAAAACTTGGCTGTTTTGTAGTCTGACAACACCGGGGGGGAGGAAGTATGTTTCTGTGACTGAGCTAGTCTCACGGTGGGGTGGCCGCGTGCGGCACTGGCTGGAAACCACGCAGTGCTGCGTGAACGTAATAGCGTTGTTAGACAACAAAGCTGCTCAATTGTTGTACGCTCACGGTCTCGGAAGATGGGCGCCTGTATGAATCCGAAAGCTCAAGCGATCGAACTTTGACCAATATTTTCAAGCTCACTCCAGCATTCCGCATTAGTTGGTACCAACATATAAATAGTTGGACTGGCTTACAGCTCTCCCCTCTCAAATATATCAGTGATATCTGTCCCTAATCTTTCCGTGTTTCTACACACTGGATCAACTTGAATTGGGAGAGGGAAAGGGGTTATGCAGACAGGATATTACATTCAACGTTCACTTCCACCACCTGCTATTCAACCACTTAGCTGGCTTTTCGTTTATGAACTCTTCCTCCTATTGTTAGCCTGGAATTTTTTGGTTTGCTAAAAAAATTCTGCAAAGTCGACCCTCTGGTATTCGCGGGGGTTAGGGATCACAGCTACACCCGAATGGCTGATATCTGAGAATACTTGAGGTCTATCTGCGAACGCTTGTAACTGTCTATTTAATTTTCAAACTAGCTATCATCCGAAAGCACTTTATTATGGCTTACGGCTACACGTGAAGACCCACAAATGTTACGCTTACCAAGGCGAAAACTAATCACGTTTCTCCTATATTCAGGCATGCATAGTTAACATCAATAGTTGCAAATTACTACATCGTTTTTTCTACTAAAAAAGTTTATTTATTCACAAACATAAACGAAAGTAAATGGTGAATATTTTCTACAAAAGAAATATGCAAATAGACAGGAGCCAACCGTACACCTAAGCACCTCTCACTCCGCTTTCGCACGCACCAGAGAGCTGTCCGAGAATTTCCACCAAGGGGTAATGAGGTTGGGTGGAAGGCCCGCCCCCGCACCGAAAGGTCTACGTGAGCCACACGCGCATATGGCAGACACGCCCACGCGCACTTATCCCAATTCGACCAACGAATGCCATGAGTCAATGTCATTTTTCGGCTCCGCAAAGCAAACTGCAGTTTAGTGAGGGAAGGAGTAATTATAGGCTGGCCAAAACGAAGATTGTATAGCCTGAAACTTTCTAATGTATCAAAGGTAATTGATCTTCGTGGGGTTTTGATCCATGTTTGATTTAGCCGGTGCATCAAGTTTCATGAAGTGTCTTGGGAGCTAAGCGTACAGGCAGGTCTTCAAAAGCCGACCGAAAAGGCATTGGAAACCACGCTCGTATATTCCCACAGGTGTACCAGGTATCTATCCAGTCAGTCCTTCTACACGGTTGCAAACGCTGGGCTGTGCGCGCGTGGAATATGAGAGAAACCTGGAGATGACTGATAATCACTACCAGCGAACCATCTTTTAAGTGAAGCACACTGACTTGAGACAGTGTGCGCTCGCTACGAAACTATCGTGAGGAAGTCTGAGGGTATCCTAAAAAGACAACTGAGGTGGCTTGAGCACGTTCTTTATCGTCAGCCCCATAAGGTCAGTGTTAATGCCTTCGATCGGGCGCCATTGTCCATGTGAAGGCGTCGAAAATAGGAGATCAAACCACAAAACTGACTGGACACAGTTCACCAATACGTCGAAGTGATTCGGCCTCTATCGCTAGAGTCGAGCTCTCCAGATGCACTGCATAAGATGGTCACGCGTGGAGACATACCATTCGCAACATCATCGAGGCCGGTTAGATCAAGCATAATCACAGCCGTACCAGGTACAAGTAGTATGGAAGTGTGCTCGGTTTAGGGAACGAGTTATATTGTTCGTTGGCATTCTTCCTGGCTGTGTGTCGGCTAATTGCGTCTGAAGGTGTGTTAATTTGCTTATAGTAAGGAAATTAACCGGTGGACTCGAGCAAGATCGACGTCCCTCTCCTCTCCGTCTCAAGCTGGCAAGAAATTCTGAGGTCGGACACAGTGGCTAACAGGACGTACATCCTTTGTCTAACGCGTATCATACATACAAAAGCGCGATAGTTTGGGGACAACCACTGCCCACATGAGGGTGATGCGGGAAATGGACGTCAACTCCTGAAACGCATACAGTAGAGGCTTCACTCTAAGAATTTACTATCACTGTCAAACTTAACGAGGAATGGAAGCACTCCGATCTTTTGGTTTCCCGAGACAAACAAGTTGCGTATGGGTGGCAAAGGTCACGAACAGACAACCAACTACCAGGCCGAAGTCGGCCAAGTGATAATAGTGGAGGGGGACAGACGATAGAAGATGCGGGTAGGTTGATACAGTACTTTTTCGGCTTATTCTACCCTCAATTAGCCAATAATAACCATGACTATCAATCGGCACCAAGAACACACACATGCGCTCATACACAAAGCAGATAGTCCACGAACGGGCTCTAGCAGATGGGTCTGTAGGTCATATGCATGGAGTATGAGTGAATATTTGTGTTTCTGGTGCCGGTAGGTAGGTAATCATAGTTATTTTTTGGCTAAATGAAGGTTGAATAAACCCGAAACAATACCAATCTTGCAGCTTTGTTGAATTGAAAGGGATGACAAAGACGATGATGATTATAAGCAATGATGAAAAAAATCCCAATGACGACGACAGTTCGACCGCTGTCTCGGAAGATGTCTACAGTGTGCCCCACAGCCTGGTGGGCGCAGGGACGGTACCTTGCGCGTGAATTAGTTTCTAGTGATAGGAGGCTTGCGCAGCACCTGCCGAATTCCCTCCTCCAACTTGAGCCCGGCAAGAAGCCCCGAGGCGGGATAGGGTGTGTGAGGCTGACCCGGCGTGAGCCTCTGCCTAGGTCTGCTACCACAGCCCCCCCCCTCCCCCAGGTATATAATTTAATATGCGTGCGCAGCCCCAGTAACGCAAGCCATGCCATGATTTGGTCCCGTGTTGGTCCAGCGCTTCTACCTCGTGGCCCAGCGGAGACGTATTCACTCCGCTAAACTGTGACTTAGCGAGAGCTACAAAGCCCCTTATGATGCTTCCAAATAACATTAAAACATTCTTACCATGTTTATTTGACGCTCGTAGAAGGGTTGGTGCGAGAGACCCGGCATGGCAGAGACTGCGTCCGGTGGTTGATACTCCTTTATAAGTCCGAGAGAGAGGATCTCTGTATCAGCGAGACAGTACTTAAGGTAGAAAATAACTGCCCCTAGACACCGAATGGCCAATTCATAGTTGTTGAGAGGCGTCCTGCCCAACGGATCAACTGCAAAAATCAGAAGACAGTAGGCAGAAATTGTGCAAAAGCACACAAGTACGAGCGAGATTGATTCCAAAAATGCAACTCTGTCTCGTGTTACGAAATCCGATAAATATAGGACGATTTTCACCCACTTCCATGCATGAACCTAAAGCAGCCAGCAAGTTTGAATGCCAGGTCAGACCATCCTCGATCAAGGTCATGCTAGAATGGACTGCATTTATCAGGTCTAATCCCAAGAGGGAATACGGACAGTTTACCTCACCTTGAAACTGTAGTAAGGGTCCTTTAAGGCGAAAAAAATAGCAAGGAACAGTCGGTAACCAGATCATGTCGGTGAATGACACGCTCAGGGGGTCTTCAGTAATTCTAAGAAACATAAGCCCGTCGTTTAACTGACCGAACATCAGGCACCAATACCAAATGAATCAGGATTCAAACCTCAAAACATCCACAACTAACGTTGGGGTTTATTTCGGTTATTCCAACAGAGAAATATGAATATATAAACAATAAAGAATGAGGCTATCTCTACACCCGCAATTGTTTGCCTAGTGTTAAAAGGGCATCTAAGGGATACGTGGATGTGTCAAGCTCTGAGGTCTTCAGACGAATTAAAACTAGGATAGAAAAAAAACTATCAAACGAGTGCGTGAGCTGGTACGAATAACTTCCAGCTTTTGAAATTAGGTATGATCAGGTAGATGCAAATTTTTCAAAGCCCCCTATCAGTTAGGACATCACTAGGTAGGCTAGAACCATTTTTGTCGAAAAAACAACCTTTTTGAGGCGGCAATACTGGAAGAAAGTGAGGGGGAGTAGAAGGCCCAGCATCACGGCTAAAAATTCCGCGTGAAAGTGAAGGATTGTCCCCACAGCGTTGGCTAATACGAAACCACAACTATCTGTTTTCCGAGGTCACAAGGTTTACATAGCAGACCTAGCAGAAACGCAGCTCACATTCCCTAAAGAGAGGAGGAGGAAGAAAACAGAAGACCAGAGATAGATATCGTTTAGTCGGCAGTTGGACAGTAGCTCACTCAGCGCGGTAGGAAGGGGGTCCGACTTTCCTGGCGATACACATTCGTCAACTATATGAATTCTCAATTTACCATGATTGGTCCGCCAGTAGAAACGTCCTGAGAACCCTTACATGTACACGGGTAAAGGTTTGATAAAGATATGCTTACACGGATCGAGCATTTTGAGTAGTTCTCCAGGCCAGTGAGCTCGCTTTTGTGCGCTTTCGATTTCAGCTTCACTGTGGTCCTTAGAGGCAGCACCCAACGCGAAGTAATTGGCCGAGTTCAGGATCTCAAGGGTCTCGCTTGCAGTGAAAAATTGCTTCTTCGGAGTCAGGTTCTCGAGAGGCACGTCCGGTAGGCGTGACTTCAGAATTGTCTTCAACTTTTGACTGGGATTGCCACGCTCAAGAAGTATCTGAATCAAAGCAATGCAGACATACGGGCCGGTAAATTACTAAGGTTGACTATTCGGTTACCATATCGCCCAACTTAAAAGATAGGGTGAGGGACGGGGTTAGTGTAGAATTGAATGACTGGTAAGGATAACTTGAACGTGAAATTATTGAGTACTTGTACAGGCTCTACCTCACTGGTAGAACATCCACTTAACCCCGAACATTAAACCACTACATGTATCATCCAAAAGTCACACATCAGTTGTTGATTACGGCGATCGTCGAATACCGTGAGCGAACCATCCTTCCCCGTGGAGCATAAAATGTCATGCGGTAGGCGAAAATGGTTGAAAAGAAGGAAATACTAGTTAAGAAGACTGCCTCAATGGAAAGATCAAAAGACCGTATTTGTAGCCGCAGGCGCTGTTCAGCTTGCGCTGTTCTCTCGTGTGAGAACAGCGCAAGGTATCTTCGCAAACATATGCGCCGAGTTTTCATGTCCATGCAGGTGCATGCTGATTGGTTGACATGCCCGCTAACAGTGGAGAGCAATGGTCTGCAAGCGCTAATATTCTGGTCTAGTGGCCTTGGGCTGATAGGCCCGAGGGACAAATTCTGTCAAGTTATGCGCCCATCTAACAGGGACCACCTACGAAGTCGGAATAGCCGTCGCCTTCCAATGTTTACGTTAAGGGTTAATAGGGCGCAGATGACACACTGAACACAGTTCAATTCTGGCGGGGAAGGCGGGCGAGCGAAATGTGAAGGCTGCAGGACATCGCAGGCTGATGATTCACGTAATCGCACTCGGGGCGTACGACTACAAATACGCTTAAATTGTTGTTTTTGTTGATGGTGGTGGGGATGATGATGATAAGGAGGAGGAGGATAAAAGTTGTGTCTTGACGAGAATGACATGTTTGGTGGTGTGATTACAAATCTATGATACGGGGTACGTGGAGGAGTGCAGGAAGAACGAAGGTATGTTAAGCTTGTGAAGCCTCTATATCTTGAACGTAATCAACCGTGAAACTTCAAGCAGATCAATAGCTGTATAAATGAACAAAAAGTGGCCAACTACAAATATTCAAATGCATCAGTTCTTTAGAAAGAAAGGGCAGGCATCTTTGAGCTGGACAAGATCTTACTTGTGCAGGCGGGTAGTGAGCGAGGACTGTGCACATCCGGGAGAGATGAACATCGTCGGAAAATTGGCCAATCTAAAAAAAAGACAGGCGACCAAGGAATGCGGGAACAACGATGAGAAAAGCAGATACAGACACAGAAGCGGAACGAATAACGCAATAAGCACTGAAACATTCTGAAAGCACGTTTTATATGGTCCTTGAGAGATTGTGTACCTTAGAGTGCCAGACTTATTGTGAGAATTAAAGTTTTCTCTTTCCAAAAAAATCAACGGTGCCAGGGAAGACAACCTCGGACAGGAAATCCAGGCGGTTGTACCAAAAATCGGCAAGAGGCCTCGTAAAAATACCTCATTTTGCTGTGAAAATCCATCTTACGACGTCCTCGGGAACCGACGCACTCCACAATCTTACTTAAGTGGTGCGGACGAAGAGCACGCGCGTTGGGCTACTCAATCGGGAGCGGACTCTTAGCATTGGACGTTGGAATGTGCGAACGTTCCTGGACCCTGATACCAAAGGTCTGACGGCGCGCAGGGTTCATCAATACGACGTTGATGTCTGCTGCCCAGCTGAAGTCCTAATCCGGGGCTCAGGCTCACGGGGAATCTACATCCCGGGGGAACTCCCACTACACCCTATACCGCAACAACCCAAGTTACTTTACTGGTAGACACAGTGTGGCGATCGTCCTCTCCTAACAAACTAACCACGTACTACCGACCGGCTTACGTACGAATTAAGGGTCACTTTACAGACACACCAAGTCAGCTGCCGACTAATGCGAAAAGGAAGGCTTGTAACTGCAACTGCAACAATTGGTTGAAAGATTTCCTCGTCGTGATTTGCCGCTTTTTGTCGGGAACTGGAATGGCCGGACTAGGCCAGGCGACCCTTCAAACCGTCATCGGTGCCTCAGGACGAAAATGCTGCAAAATAACCCGAAAAAGGGATAAAATCACCACTTGAATTAATGTTATTCGTAGAGAGCAGGGCTCGATGGCCTCAGAAGACATCTTTGAACCCGGTTCAATACCACCATCGTCTTAAAAACCCGGAGGTATATGAATGTAAGTCAGTCAGTCCTTTTGTGCGTTGTGAGTTCCGGATTACGCGCAGGAAAGGAGTGGAAAGTGCGCCGTCCTTTGGGCGAGGTAAACTGACCGCGTCCTGAATTAAACAGTCCGCACTCGCTGCGAAAATATTGCGAAGATATCCCAGGCCACGCAAGAAACACGACTGAGGTGGTTTGCAGTCCAATTAACAAAACAGGCAGGAGAGCTATGGAGATACAAACTCTGTCTGGTCCAAGCGTGGTCTAAGTGTGAGCCACTAAGGGGGGTGGGGGGGGGGGGTAAGTTCACAGCTGCTCGGGCCTGCACCAGTCGCGCATGTACGTGTGAGAGCGAAAATCGGGACTGTGTATGATTATCGATCGCACGCGCCTGTAAGGGGATTAAGACTCGTCTGCACAGGATGTCGGCTGGGAAGGGTTCCACAACACACGGCAGTACACAGTACAGCTGAGACCCGTTCTTCATTGCACAACGCATGAGTTCATCACGGCTGCTCATCAAAGAAGGCTCGAGAGGGGTCAGCTCAAAACCTCATCGACACAATTGGCCAACGCATGGAAATGGTCCTATACTCCCCGGGATACGGTATTCATCGCTGGCGAACAATGTATCGCGTTTTCCCGATACGATGCTGCAGAACGTCACGCGCAGAAAGGCACAACCTGCGATATTGTTGAAGCTGGCTAAACCAGGTATGATCGCTGAAGTGCCAAGTAAATAGAGGAACAAGTTCTATTAGACTTGGGAGTCCTCATTTTCTTGCATTTATCTGGTTAGCCTCAAAAGCTTCGTTCGTTGTACCACGTACTTCACTCACCTGCGTAACGCGTGTCACCTGCTCCAAGTATTTCGTGGTTAATTGACCCCTAACTGAAAGGTGAACTCTATTGCCCTTGATCAGGAGATGCATGGGTGAAAATTTGCCTCCAGAAAGCCCAGTATATGTGAAAATTCCGAAATGAAGTTCATAACGGGCTTACCATTATTTCCCCAGTCACGGTTTTGAGAATGGCGACACCAAAATTATTGGGGCTGTCGCCATCTTTGGCACAACGGTCCTCTAAAATCACCAAGAGGTGACGACTTAGGCTGGCCTCTGCATCCAATCTGCTGAGGGGTTGTTGATAACTGCTAAAGGATTCGTTCAGAGAGCAATTCATTCGCTCTTCTTCAGCGTCAGCGCCGGAAGTGCTGTCGGAGATGCCACCGCGAAGGCTGGCAAACCAAGTTCCAGGGGTGACAATCTGGCAGATCTCTCGGCGAACCACCTTTTCACATCCGGGTCGGCCACCGGTTCTCTTGGACATGCCTTCAGGTGTCTCAGTTTGCTCCACCCGTGCCACTTTGTAACCCTGTTGACAATGGACAAGACGATGAATAAATGTTTGCCTAAGATTGACTGAGATGAGTAAAATAGGGACCAAAAGATCAAGCCACAGAAGCCGACCTCCAGTACTGCCAGATTTTAAAATGACGCTTTATCAGATGTTAATTATCTGTTTTGCGACTCTAGTTCAGATTGGGAGAAAATAATCACAAAGGAAAGGTTAACAAAGTTGACGGAAGGAACGGTAGTGAATAATTGAAGATCCTCGATGGTGGCGGTGCACGTAAATGACTGTGCCAGGGTGGAAGGCTCTGGTTTGGACAGGTAGATGCAATACTATTGAAGGCGCAGGTACTTGACATGATATTCGATTTGCACGCAAGACAGATTGGATTGTATACATACCAATGAATTTAGAGCCGAGGTTCACGAAGACCAAATTCATTAAATATCATCTCTGCTAGTCAAGCACAAGAAATTTTTTAACATGGTATTTATGACAATTTCATATAAATTACGTGGAAAGAATGGTATTTATGTAGAGACATGATCAGATGAATAATGACGACAAAGACAAAGGAGACTGAAATGGCCGTTTCTGGCTTATTAACCGTCGTCAGCCGGTCATACCCAACCCCAGGTGCTGCGCCACCCGAGGGTCGAACGCGTGACCCGTTGATCAAAGTCTAATGGAAACATTGGCATCTAAACAGATGGGTCGAAAGTCTACGGGAATTTAAGGATGACTTTAATATTACTCATGTCAGCATTTGTTCAGATAGCTTTGTTGACTGAAGTCACTCAGATAAGTCAAAATAAGTTTTCAGCGCGGTAGAAATACCTTGTGAAGTAGCTGGTTGGCCATTTTCTCAAAGGCTGTCTCCGGAAAACCAGTATGAGCAAATTTGCCTTTCATGTAGGACAATCGAAGCTCTTCAGCAGCAATGACGGCGTCTTGATGATACAGTTCATAGAATTTTCCAACCTTGAAAAATATCAGCGTGTCGGCATTTTGTGACTTGATTTGCCACCACTGGCGTAATCCAGGGGTTTGTGCTCTCTGAATTCACGGTGGTAAAGTGTGATGAGAGAGACTTACGATATAGTCATCAGGCACAAAGAGTGTCCGAGGATCGTATTCAGGATGGTTTGGTCGGTGTCCATTAAGATCCTTGATCCTGTCAGGATGCAAGAATGGCAAACTTAAGTGCGGCCAATTGCCTTCGAAATCCCCCCTCTATAGTCTCGTCAAGTGCAAAGCTATCATTGCGGTTGCTTGTATCCAAAAAGGACGTCTCAACATCACAGTCCTTGCCTTTTGAAGCGTCTTCGTCGAAGCTGGTACATAGAGAGGCCGAGGTCTTGGGTGAGTCTCTCGAAAAGCTTCGGCTAATGCTCAGAGTTCGGTTGTTCGGGACATTCTCCGTAGTTTTTATGCACCGGACAGGGGAATTATGGGGTGAGGCTAGAAAAATATGGAGTTCCAAAGTTACAAACCATTTTCGTCCTCGTCACTTGATTCAATCACAAGTCTGCGACGTTTGCCTTTTGGACGTAGCGACTCATCATCTTCCACAACCTATGAAACAAGTACAAAAGCTCGATTAGAATGGCAAAACGTGATCCCTACAGTCCAAATCACATTGGCTTTGGACAATATCATGCAAAAGGACTAGCGCAACAGATTGGATGGAAGACATTTATGTGACTGTGAACGTAAGTTTTGGTTGTCAAAGTTTGGCATGGAACAATGACGGTAGATTTAAGGGTAAGCAAAGACGGGTCTATAAGAAGGGTTCAACTGTGGCTTATTTAGCTTCCAGTTAATATAAGGGGCTAGTAAAATGTCTTAAAGACAACAGCAGGCGAAATTACTTTAAAGACTGAAGGAGTTGGAGCACCCGTATATTTCGCCCACTTTTTAGGATCAAGAATAAACAAAGGCAGGCTTCTCGAGTTGAGCTGTCATTTTTTTCCGTTCATTTCTAGCTGCTTGTTCTGTTTTGCGTATCATTTTTTCAATATATGGTGATTTACTCTATTTTTGACGCGATAAGCACTGTTGTAGCAAGTAAAAACCTTTTAGACAGATAATCCAAGATTATCTCTCACAAACACAGTTGCAGTTTACGTCCCAGAGAACGCAGTTTCCCTCGTACTCTACCTTCCAACCCACCTAAGTGCTATGGTGTCCTCCATCTTTGGTTCTAAATGCATTGAAACGAACTACTCAATTAGCTAGGCTTGGCATCATAAAAATGAAACTTCCTGTTGCAGTCGGCTTTATTATTTATTTTTTTATTCATTGGCCAAAAACTGCAATGGCTTCTGTTGATTTCGACTACATAAACCAAAATGGTAGCCTTGTGGTACAGAAGTCAACTTTTTCTCTAAGTGTATTCTGTCCAGTGTCCAGGGCTATATAGAAGACCAATTATAAAAGGACTGTGATTCCACATCAACATTAACTGGACTGGACACTATCGAATCGTTCGCACTGTCCAGATTATAGACCCTTCGAACATTTTCTAAACAAGTTTTTTAAAAAAGAAGCCATTTTTACTGCTTGGGATACAGTCTGAGCCAGTCCTGGTTTTCAAGGCCTGCAATTTCGATTCTAGGTCGTTCGGCTCGTTCATAAACTCTTTCTAAGCGCAATGAAACCGTTCCCATACGCATTTCCCTATTCTCCATTTCTCGGACTCCCTACGATTTGCATACAAAGCCAGCCGTAACACAGGTTCTGATGCTATTGGTGCCTCGCGCTCGGACTGACTTAAACAAGGACTGCCCACGAGTAACTGTGTATCGCTTCATTTCTCTGCTTTCATTTTCAGGAAAAGCCTGGATTAAATTGCTCTTTTCAGTCTGGTAACCATGGACTTTCACCTAAATATCGGTCACTGTTGACCAAAAAAAGCCTTCTCATTACTTGTCGGACTCGAATTACTTCAACGTTACGCTACTTTGGAGCGGCCTAAACACGGTGGGAGCAATTCAGCCTACGCAGACACGTAGACTACGTGCCTCAGTTTGCCCTGGTAATCCCTAGTCCTTCGATTTACATATTCTCCTTTTTATTTCTCATATTTTGTTTTTAAGTAACCATTGTCAATTATTAGTCTCTGTGCACTGCATAATGACATAACTGTTTGACGTGAATTTTCTGTGACAAATTGAACTTGTTTATGCTTATTATTCGTTATCAATGTTATGTAGCGACGGGTTACAGTTGATAGGCTTTCATGGAATTTGTTGGCGGCAATAAATTCTGCTGTACACGCCCGTCGTAAAGCATGGAGTACTTCAAGGTACTACCTAATTGCCTACCCTCTTTTCGCATCCTACTGGTGGCGTACGATAGCCAAGGACATAAATATGCTGAGTGCTATTGGTCTTCCTGGCCAAAGCTGCGTTTAAATTGGATAAATAAATGAGGACAGGCAACAACAGGTTAACTTGAAGACGATCTTCTACTTCACATATGGAAATCAGTGCAGTAAGCTTTTAGTGGCGACCATCCCACAATGCTGAACTTTTTTTCGAAATTTTCCGAGTTAAGTCCTATATTACACTGTGTTCTGATCTCTTACGGCGTTTACGTTTTTTAGTTCCATTTTGAACATTATTAACATAACATTCGATGATTAAATTCATAATAGTTCAACCAACCTTTAATCGGGCTATTTATAAATGCCTGCACTCCTATCTTATCCCTTGCCATTATCCTATAACTTACCTGTAAATTAAAACCCCCTAATTTTTATATGGATTTTTATTTTCCACAGGGTGTCTTTCGCTGCTGGTTTTGCGCTTTTATCTCTTGTCGACAGCATAGTCAAACGGCATTTTGCAGCAGTCAGACTGTCAGTCGAATTCACAAAATGTTATATCCCCTCATTCCGATTTAATTGTCGATAAATCACTCCATGTAGCAGGACGTGGCTTTCTGTGTACTACCTGTCGTAAGTGAGCTTGTCAAAAATCAGTCAGAGCATCCCTGAAGGACTCACATTTTGTCAGGGAAAGCGATGCAGACAGTTTTATTTCGTCACAGACGGTTATACAGATGTTTTCTCTCCTCCTCTTATTTGTCATCTAACCATCTTTTATAACTTCTGTGTATTTTTACTTCTGGGACTGGACAAGTGCTTTCTAGATAACATGCAAATTAGCAGAGAACTGCGTTCTCATGGGTGATAACTCGCCCATACATTCAGGGTGGCACGTGACCATCTTTATCGACAGATCCTGTTTCCAATTATGGTATTAAAAATCCTATAAGCTAATTCAAATAAATTCAGAGGTGCCAACTATAATGCAAATCTACAAAATTTTCCCTATGTACATAGGGAACAGGTGTTCATATTTCGATTATAGGGAATATTTTAACGTTTTGTCACGATCGCAAACATGGCAACGAGAGCTTAAAGCGGGTAAAAAAATCCGTACATCAAGGGCTTTCAAAAATGCTAACAAGGTATCTCCACAGGAAATCAGACTTACGGGCGTTCTGGGTGTTAGTGGCGATGTAGGACCAATCGGGCTGGAAAAAGTAGGTTCTGTGGTAGAGAATGCACGATTTGGACTGGAATATGACGTTCTAAAAGACTGGTTTGTCTTTTTTTCACTTGGTCTATTCTGTGTAGGAGTTTTGGAGAAAAAACTGAGCAAATTGCTTTGCATCTTAAAAGGCCGCACTTGCAAGGACACTGAGCACTAAAACGCCCGCACTTTTGATATTTAGTCTTATCGCTGCAGACAAACAAACATGAAACTTTGGCAAAATGACCATTAGCTAGATTCCAAAAACTGTTCCATGCAATGTTCCGAGTTTAAAAGCCAGAATATGTTAGCTACACTGTAGCCTAACAGAGTGACCTTAAGATATGCATCCTATGAACTTCCTTTGATGCAAACGTGAAACTCAAATCCCACTCTCTAAAAATAACTTTGTTTCAGCTATTTTAAAAATTATTGACCACAACCATCAGAATCACACCAAAAATAAACAAAACATTTAAATCGGAAAACACTCCGACTAATCCTGTTGAGTGTATCCGATTCTTTCGGCTCCACCGCTTGATTCAGGATACCCATGCAGCAGTTGATAATAAAGAAGATTGGATCACATCTGTTTTAGGGATCCTGGCACACTCCTGATACTTTGAAAACATTGAGAGAGGTGTTAGAAATTTAATTTCTCAGGCAGAAATATTCCGACAAAAATTAATGGGCTATTATTCAGAATACAGCTCCCTATGGAAGGCAATTTCCCCTCCCCAAATAACCCTTTTTTCTCTTTTATGATCCATTTCTATGCCTGATGACTCTTCTGTAAGACAATGGAACGCTGAAAGAAATTCTGCCGTTTAGTTATTAGTCCTCTTTCTCAGGCGTCCTTGTGTCCCTTACATACCTCCACAGTCGGTGGAGGTTGCAGTCGAAATAATAGGTTTATTGATTTGGCACTGCTTGGGCGCCGTCAAATCCAAAGAACACAGGAAAAAACCTAAACCAAACTCCTCTGTTCATTAAACACTTTGATTTGGTTTGTTTGTTTGCTTAAAAAGCAGTGTTCGAAATGAAGAGTTGGTTTTAAGTTAAAAAAAACCTGTTTTCCAAAGTTCAGAAATAGCAAAATTTAAAGTTAAAATAGTTTAACAGAATGGAGATGAATGTATCAGGGTAAGAATGGTTAGAGTTAAGACTCGTCTGTTATTGACGTTAGAGAGTATTCATTCGACAGAGGTAGAAACGTCTGCGGTCGATTCGAAGGGATAAGTACTTCCAATCAGATGCGAGCGCAGTCGATTCCGGTGTGGGGTCTGCCGAATAATTAGACTTAGTTGACTGATTACTAAAAAAGGTGAAAAAGATTAGGAGCAGGAAGAGTTCAACGGTAAGAAACTTTCAATGCAGTCCTACAGTCTTCATATTTGTATTATATAACATAGTGTTGATTATGTTTGATCTAGCTGTGTGAAACAGCTAGTACCATTCGTTTCATAAAGCTATATAAGTCACTTTAAGTCACTTTATTGAGGGAAGTAGGCTTTCGCCCTTGAGCTCCCTATTCATATGCAAAAATGTCAATAGTATAAATGTTATCAGTGATATATCTGACAAATGAAAATGTAGGGTCATCGATATGTGTGGGCCAGGCGCAACTTGCCACTGTTTACACAATCTTCATTATATTGACAATAGTTTCTCAGAAAATGAGTATCTAATTTGAATTTAAATGCATCAACAGTTTCTGAAAGGACAACATCCTCAGGGAGTCCGTTCCATGCTCCAACGACCCTCTGCGAAAAGGCGTTCCGACGGACTTCCGTGTGGACAAACTTCCTCTGCAGTTTAAAGGGATGACCCCGCAGATGTTCCGTCCCAGCCAATTTGAAGAATTCAGCAAATTCTAGGGCACAATTGCGGCCTCTGACAATCCGGTAGGTTTGGATGAGGTCACCGCGTAGTTGCCTGTAATTTAGAGGAAACAAATCAAGTTCAACCAGTCTGGCTTCGTAAGGCAGATTACTAAGATTCTTGACCATCTTCGTAGCCCTCGCCTGCACTCGTTCCAGCTGTAGATAATCCTTCTTAAACCACGGACGCCAGGCCTGGATGGCATATTCAAGTGAGATCGAACAAATACCCCATAGGTTTTTTCGGAAGAGTTCCTTATCAATCTGCACAAACCCACGTCTGAGCGCAAATAAGACCTGTGTAGCGCGTTTTGCTGCCTTTAAACACTGTGAAGATGGTTTTAAGTGAGGGAGTGTATTAGAACACCGAGGTCCTTCTGTTCCTCAACAATTGAAAGGGGCTGCCCATTGAGAATGTATTGAAAGGAATCATCCTCCTCACTGGTCCTTCTGGTACGCAGTCTTAGGACCACACACTTCCCAACGTTAAAATTTAAGAGCCAACGAGCAGACCAGCTGCTAAGACGGTTAAGATCTTCTTGAAGTGCGTGCCTATCGAAATCAGATCTGATGACCCTCCACAATTTAACATCATCTGCAAACATGATGGCGCTGCAATCCAGGTCGTCGACACAGTCGTTGATGTACACTAAGAAGAGTAACGGCCCTAATACCGAGCCTTGCGGGACACCACTTAGAACCGGAGTAGGTGTTGACTTCGAGGTATCGACGCACACAGTTTGCAATCTATCTGTAAGAAAGTCTGCGATCCATGTCAGCAACATTCCTCTTATGCCGATTTCAGATAATTTGTAGATGAGACGTTTGTGTGGGACACTGTCAAACGCCTTCTTGAAATCAGTGTATATGACGTCAACCCTACCATTTTCGTCCAGTGCACGAGTCCACTGCTCTGTGGAGAGTAATAAACTAGAAAGACAGGAGCGATTCTGTCTGAAGCCATGCTGGAGATCTGAGAGTACTTGGTTTTCCTCAAGGAACTTCATGGTTGTCTTCTTGATTATTGATTCCATTATTTTACAGCAAATAGAGGTTAGGCTGACAGGCCGATAATTGTTGACATTAGATCGAGCACCACTCTTGTATATGGGGTATATATTTGCTGCCTAGGCATGCGGCTCGTTGCGCATTCGAATTACGTAGAGCATTAATTATGTTAAAACCGGAATAAATATACTACTAATAGACTGAGATAAAGATATAATAAGTTTGCAGGTTAGTTTTTACGCAAATTGTTTAACAATCATAAAATTATTTATAAAAATAAAGACGCTATCCAAAAACATTTAACAATGTAAAATTATCATTAATTTTTTATTAAGTATTAAAAATTGAAAAAAGCTGCTTTTTAGATAATGGGTATATAAATGATTAAATTGAGAGCCTTGCACATAGCCAGAGGATAGTTATTTATGAGTCTTGTAGGCCACTAACCACCAGCTATAGCATGCCCATAACCAGATGATTAAATTCTTCATCTCTATGTGCATTGCAGGTCGTCGTAAGATGTTCATAAAATGACGTCTAATAGCTACTCGTGGGAGCTTCTGGCCTGAAATGGCTATCGCTGCAAAGTACGTTTTGATTTGCTTGACTTCTATATGTACATACGGCAGCTCATCGGGAGAACTCAGAATTGAAGTAGCTGTCGCCGATAGTCACCGCCACGTTGTTAAACGTTTGATTCCCGAAGTTGGCGTTACCAAAGCCCTTTCGGCCCGAATTCTATGTTGAAGAACTGAGTTGAAAAATGTCCTATCTTATTCAAAAATAGATGTGTCGTATTATTTAACAGATGTTGTTTGGTTTTTATTTTAAATTCTAGTAGGGTTCGACTATTTCTGATAGAACTTGGTAGGGCATTCCATATTGTCGCGTATCTTATGGAATAGAAGTTGGATCGGTGGGCCTTTTTGAATTTAGGAATTTTTTTATAATATTTTTCATAATTTGTAGTGTCTCGAGGGGCCATTTTGATTTGTTAGTATATTCATTCTGAGAATATCTTGGTCGTGTGTGATTTTGAATAGAAAAGTGAGACCATTTTTGAGTCTTCTGATCCAGACGGGTTGAAGACCATATTTATTGTAAAGTTCAATGTATGAGCCTTGAATGCCATCACATTTGGATAAGGATCTGGTAAAGCATCTTTGAATGGCTTCTAGTTTTCTTTCGGCCATCTGATGGCATTATGCCAAAGAAAATTGAGCAGTAATCCAGGAGAGGTAAAACGTACATTTTATATAGTCGTGTCTTTAGGGCAGGTGAGGAGAAATTTTTACAAATGAATCCGCATAGTCTAGTGGCTTTTGGTGATATTTGTTTAACGTGGGGAGATAAATCAAGAGCATTTGTATAGCTAAGACCTAAGTCTTTTATTGATGTTGTCTCGGTTATTTCCTGATTATTGAAAATTATGGGTGGAAGTTTTTGTGGACCAAAAATCAGGAGATGAAATTTACTTGGAGAGAATGGCATTTGCCATAGAGTACTCCATTCGCTTAGTTTTTTTTGAGATCATTTTCAATCGTTCTGTGCATACTGGCTACTGTATGCTTGTTATATGCATATGCAAGTTT